>JAANSP010000108.1:0-30806 GCA_036850745.1 Homidia socia
AAATGTAACTAGTAAAAAAGAATCAAAATCAAGTGTAATAATACACTATACACTGTTTGAATTGAAATGAGAAATGAGAAAAGAGCTCTCATTTCTCAAAAATGTATGGTCAATATTCTCATCTAATTTCTCAATTCTCAATTCAACAAATTAAATATTCTCTTCTCATTTCTCAATTCTCATTTCGGTAAGTTGGAAATTCTCTTCTCATTTTCTCATTTTTGAGAAATGAGAAAAGAGAATTGAGAAAATGAGAAATGAGAGCACTCTCATCTCTCAAAATTTGAGAAATGAGAATTTTCTGACATCTCTGCTGTGCAGTATCTAATTTATTTTATTCACTGATTTACGTCGATTTAATGGATTCTCCTCTTGTCATGACCGTGAGGTAAAAGTGTCGAAAGTTGGATGTCAAATATGATGTGACTGATGCACCGTGATGTGCCAAGTTATGGAATGAATCGATTACTTTGCTATTTTCCAGTGATTCATCATTAACTATGCACGACTTACCAAACAGTAGAATTTGCAAGGATATGATAATAATAATGATGTACAAATTTTAGGACGCATAATAAATTCATCCAGCAATTTTTGAAAAATATTTAATCTCCAGGCAGGCATGGTTTTATAGACAGACAATGAGAGAAATCTAATCAGGTACATGTAGCAACACCCAAGTATCACCTATTCCTGCACTATTTAAGAGATTGTTTGTGGTGTGCTTAGTTTCTACTGCAAGACTTCAGCAGGTAAGATGCACAAATGTGCTGTTTCCCTAAATCTAGAGCATTTTTTGCTGAATAAAAGCTAGTAAGGAAGGGAGCGTTGTTGTTGTGCTTATGCAACCAACAAAGTCTCTTTTTCTCTGTGAAGTCCTCTGACTTCGCTTCTTGAGTGAGCATGTTGATGTTTACAGATTTTCCATGCTAAATGTATGGTGGTGCTGCTGTCACATGTCATATTATTAGCATTACAGACTTTAATGCTGTGATACTGTAATTTACAGTGTAGCAGAGATGCCCATTCCACCGGTAGATCTACCGTNCAGTGTAGTATAAAGAAACTATATATGGTCGCAACTGGCCATCTTTACAATGAACTGCATAACCACTTCACTTGTTCACTATTACAAGAAGAAAATATAAACTGACTTTGCTACGACTTGACTTTGCTGAAAAGCAAATCATATTATTATTATTTTACTAATACAAATCTTCACCCATTTAAAACATCTATATTTACTTACTACTTTCTTGTAAGTGCATCTCTCTCAACTTCACCATTCTGCTGAAATAACTTTTGATATGTATAGGTAATTGTGTATACACATAATATATGTATAAGTTTTAGTACATTTAGGTAGGTACCACAATAATTCCTGTTTGATGTCTTCTGCAAGTACCTATACATACACTATATATTCCGCAGATCTGATCTGGTGTACAGTTAAATATTGGAATGTTGCTGCTGCAGCAATATACGACGAAAATAAGCATTTCTTCTTCACCCCGTCAAATTTATGAATGATAAATATAAATTAAGGAACATTATGATGATATGATGATGATAGCAACAAGGTGGAAAATAAATGGCAGCCATCGATTTGGGTTTAATAAACTAATCACTCTCCGGCAGGAAGAGCATTTATATCGCACATTTAAGTTCGATTGAAAAATATGTAAATGTGCACAAAGTGCAAGCAAACAAATCTAACATACTTAACTATTCACGGAGCTGTACAAAGTCGAAAAAACACCTTCTTGACAAGTCATAACACAATGCCCCAAATGCATTGTTATTGGTCATTCTTGAAGATTGGTAAAAAAAAGTAGCTAAAATGTTGCTGCTGAGTGCCACAAATTTGTATATGTAAAGTGTAAGTGTAATATACTTCCTAGTACGATTTCACGTCGGACGAGGACGGGAAAAAATGAAGATTGTAGGTGTTTGTTGGAGAAGTCCCTTATGCACAACAAGTGGGAATTCGAATGTAAGCAAAACAATTTTATAACGCTAGAAGCGACCTCGTTTAAAATATATTGTCATCGCGTGAGGAGGAGAGGCTGCTGCAGCACTTTAAAGTAGTTGAAGCTGTTAAAGAGACAACGCCAAGATGTAATAATAAAGATATGTAATCGAAATCCTATTTTGTGTATTCTGTTGTTGTAATAATTATTTAATGTATACCTGTTTTTTGCTACACACATCACACATGCATTCATGTTAATGCAAAATTAGAATAGACTTTCGGCGCTCTGCCCATCTTAGTAACAATGCCATGTCAACACTCATGTTAAACGATGCAATTAGTGCATTTAAAAAATGCGAAAGTGTTAAATAGGAACGTGGCACTATATTATTACACTGTTCAAGCTAGCAGAAGGATGCCCCTTAAATAGTATACTGTTCATGTTCTTGGTTGTCAGCCATTTATTGCTTCATCATGATGTCGCTGTCGCTAGGTCGACTCGGTTGATTTTGGTTAGTGGGTAATTGAATTGACAATTGACATTATGGAATCTTCAGAAAATGATCCTTAAATAGTATATAAAAGTGGACATACATACATTTACAACAGAGTCACAATTTCTTTTCCTTTCAAAAGGTTTGCCACACTGCATTACTCCCTATTATTGCATTATATGCTTAATTCTCTCCGTGTAATCCGATGCTATAAATATTGAGTTTCATTGCACCACAGCAGTTGGATCATTCCAGCCAAATATAGTTCTTTCGTTCTTTGACTCGACTACTCATGCAAAACGTCCTCGTTGTGCAAATAAATAAATAACTTGTATGATTTGAATAACGATATGATATGACGAGGCTGTTCAAGTATATTATGATTTTATTAGGTGTGAGTTTGAGTTGATGGTAATGCGGTGATTTGAGGACATAACTTCCAGTGGGCCAATACATAAACAGATGGTGGAACCAGAAAGAAGTCTGGGCCTGGGCGATGACGAGTGACGACGGCTAAGTAGAGTAGAAAATAGCATTATTTATTGAGTGGAAGATTCAGCATGGACGAGGGACGAGGCCAATGGCACTAAAAATATTTGCATGGCTGGCATTTTGCATCATATCATACTTGCTTTACTATGTAGCCTAAGAAATACTATGCTATACTTATACTTTACTAAGAAATATGAATACATCTCTCATTCTTGTTGCTTCTTTATCCTGCACAACACCTTCCTTTACTCATTTAACGCTTTTTTTACTCCCATAACTTTTCTTGTGCTCAGTCAGGCATGTCTCCATACGTATGCTCCATGATTATTTTTGTGATGTCGCCGTTTATAACAAAACACGACAACATATTTATTGAGACAATAATGGGGAACACTCTCTTCGGCTTGGGCCTGTCACTAGCACATCTTGCATCTACTAAATCTACTGGCTCATTACTGGCTATGGCTAAGGGAAATCTTGCATGAGAATGAGAACATGTTACCCACTCTAGAAACAAAAACAATAAAATAATCGTTCATTAGTTTAAAAATCCCTAGAACCTATATGTTGCCGTAACTTACAGAAATTTGTGACTGAACTAATATTTTGGCTGACGTTGCGAACGATAAATTTTTACAACTTTGCTGTGTCAGTCAACTAGCTACCTAATTGTTTAACAACGCCACTGCCACCCATTTGGATGCAGTCGAATGAAAACTTTTTATATGGAAGAACGATAAATTCTAATTTTTTCTCCAAAGCACATCGCATATGTATATAAAATACAGGAAAATGTGCGTTCTATGAAGACTGAATATTTGATGCCGTGTTTAAATCTGATTGGAAAACTTGCTGATTTCAACCCGTCAGGTCAAAATATGCATGGTTTTAATACAAAAGAATACTTTTAAGACATAATTCCAGTTCACTTGCATATTACACGCATATTTACACCTTAGAATTTCTGGTATTATCAGTGTGCAATTTTCTTTGGGTATTTAAGTAATATTAGTATTCGTGTCGTGTAGTCTTTGTAGCAACAGCTAATATTCGCAATAAACAAACGTGTACGAAAAATAAAGAGATATCAAATGTATTGTCATGTGATGATTAATGTATTGTATGCTTTTGTGTTTCTGTGGCACTGGTATATGGTGGTGACGTGCATACAAAATTTACAAAATACTGGATTGCATTTCCAACTTAAATCTGTAGCAAATAAGTGATCCCTAATCAGTCACAGAATAATTTGGTTAAACAGGAAGATAAGCAAACTCGAATAAAGCAAAATATAAACAGTTTGTATGTTCTGTCAAATGTATTTCTCAAAATACAAAAATGCCTACTATCTAAATTAGATTATTGTAAACCCTACCAATGCATTCCATTTTTCGTAGACAAAAGGTCTTAAAGGTAAGGCCGAAGGCGCTCCGGCTCTTTTTCCTTTACAAAAAAGGTCATGGTGCGATTTTTTCTGTCAAATTGGAGAGTTTATCTGAAAAATACCAGAGTAAACATGTTTGTCATGAGATGGAACTTGATGGGTAGAAATGAGAATTGGATGTTACGCAGGTGGAAAAAAGTACTGAGTGTATGAATCTCGTCGAGTATAAAAGAGTTGATGAAGAGATCACATCACAACAAGACAAGACAAGAAAGAAGTGAGGTGTGTGTTCTGGCTCAAAGCAACTTTCAGTGAGATCCATACTGTAGGGAAAGGGGTCTACCGACCGGCACTATTTTTATTGGTATTTGGTATGGCATTTTATGGTGAATGAAAAGCATACAAAAGGGAATTCGTATTCCGTATCAAATATTTATCAGCTACACACAGGAAACTTGGGTTTACTTTTACTATTATTATCATTTACTATTCCATATTTATTATGCTCATGCTCCATTCAGCACGTATGCCTAATACATTTTGAGTTGTAGCGTAGCTACGTAGAACGAATGAGCTGTTTTCTCTTCAAGCTCAATTCTACAATACATAAACTAAATAGAAAGTACTGTTTCATTATATACAAGAGATTCGATTCACACTAGAAAATAGCTTGCCAAATAGTTCATAAAAGATGTTTTATATTCGGCGAATTAAGTCTCGTCTGGAAATGTTACAGTAGTTACAGTCGGTGTAAATACCTTGTATTTTTACTTAAGCATCCTTAAGAATCATTTTTTTATTCATTCATTCATCATTCATCATTAATATTGGCACTTTTATGAAAGTGTTTCAACATTTGTAAAACTACTAAAACTACCAATTCACTTGATCCTGCCTGACAGTATCGTACAATGCAATCAACTTTTGCTTTCACCTGTTGCTCTCTGAAACTCAGAAAAGACAGTTCTTATTTCATTTCACACTGACATTCATTTCATCTTTGCAGTAAATAATCTCTTGGATTGTTCTGCCCAAATACTTAAAAGGTTTCGATGCAACCTAGGAAAAGTTACCTACCTAAATAGGATGGATATGATGGATGGATGCTTGTTTGTAGTGATATATGGTTGACGGGCATCAAGAACTTGTTGGAATTGAACGTTTATTAATTTTGATGCCAGTTCACAAACAAGTACATGGTGATTGAGGCATCAGATTTATTTCAATGCATACAAATGTTTTCTTTTTCATGTCCAATGTCATAATTAAGATAACGATAAGAAACAACATTATTTGTTTCATTCCAAAAATATATGTTCATGCGTAAATACCAACAAAACCATGGATATAAGAACATGGGTAATACCTCTACATCTGAATACTGGAAGACGATACGAATGGCTATTCCAATTCCATACAAAAAGTGCGGTCACATTTTCTAATCTTACAAAAAGCATCATCAGTCTACAAATCATGCATGACCAATTGATTGACACGATGTCAGTGTACTTTTCTACTGGTTTGACAAAGAGCCATGTTAGACAATGATATTTCCTCATCATATATATTTTGAACATGCGTATTAACAGTTGTAGTCCTACACTACTAAACCAGCAAACATTATGCTTCGTACAATATTTCTATTTTTTTAGTAACACAAGCGTAATGAATAAAAAATATAATACTATGCAGTCCAGGTGGAATTATAGGGATTAATAAGAAGTTAAGATTATTATGCACTTGTGTGGAAACAAGAAAAAGACATTAATCTTCTTGAACCATTTGTTTCTTGGCTTGTGAATTGAGCTAACATTCTAACATGCAATTTTAAAAAGCAAGTTTCAGTTGACAAAACAGAATTTAATTATTGATCGTGTGAATACACTCTCACAGTCAAGTGCTATAGACAATCATTTGATAACATCATTACTGACTACTTTAAGTTTTTTTCGTGATTTGCTACACTCGAAAGACCATAAGACCAAGAATATCAAAGACATAATAAAGTGACCATGATTGTTGAACGAACTCTCAGTGTACTGAGAAAACCATGGAATTTAAAATACTATTCCACGTTAGTAAATGCTGAAGTGGCTTCTCAGGATGCAAAAAGTTTTTCGGAAATTCCGGGACCATTGCGGTTACCATTACTGGGAAACATACTGCATTATAAATTTGGTTTGTATTGAATTGAATGAAACTTTTAAAGTTATTAAATTTAGCATTAAAGTGACTTTTACGAAATATGAATAATTCACATAAGTCATCAAGTCACATTGAGACATTAATTTGTAATATTATGATATCTACTTTTATATTGAATGGAATGAAACTTTTAAAGTTATTAAATTTAGCATTAAAGTGACTTTTACGAAATATGAATAATTCACATAAGTCATCAAGTCACATTGAGACATTAATTTGTAATATGATATCTACTTTTTCTAAAAATGCTCAGGTATTTACCAAATTTCCCAGTATCAGGATACTCTGCGAAAATTGCATGAAAAGTACGGACCTGTTGTACGTCAGGACATTGGAACCCGAACAGTGATCCATGCATTCGATCCTGATCATGTAAAAACAGTTCTCAACGCAGACGGAAAAACTCCGATAGTGCCACCACTTCAAGAGACCACAAAAATTTATAGAGAAAAGCGTAGAACTTTCGCCAGGACTTGGAAACACGTAAGTGAAAGAGAAGAGCAACCACATTATTGGCCTACGTGTATATTTAATAGTGCTAATGACAATGAAATGTCTTTTTATAGACCGCTTTTTATAGTCGCACTATCTATTGTAATAACAGTAATGTTTAGTGAAATTTCCTGAATCTCATTTTCACAGAAATGGAGAGGAATGGTATAGACTTCGTAAAGCTGTTCAGAAGATGATGCTTCGTCCAAACGAGGTTCACTATTACTTGCCTCTTGTGGATAGTGTTGCTCAAGCATTTGTTGCAAAAATAGAGTCCTCGTTGGATGCAAAGCGAGTTTCTCCCGATCTGCGAGATTTGGTTGCAAAGTGGAGCCTGGAATGTAAGTAAGACATGGCACGGAAAATCGATTTCCATAGCTGTGCTTAAAATTCATGAAAATGGTCGTGTCCCATGCCACTGATACGTTGGCGCTTGCAGTGAGCAAAACAAACAGTAACATGAATATATATATTTTTATATATATCTGCAACATACATGCTCGAAAACTAAATTACCAGGGAGGTGTCTGTACAATATGATGAAAAGTTGACAGTAAACATGGCAAGATACGACAAATGACATTCTTAGCATATAATTGTATCATTAAATTTTCCATCCATGTGTATGTGTATCTATAGCTGCTGGAATGGTCTGTTTTGAAAAGAGACTGAAGTCGTTCGATGAAAATGAAAAATGGGCCAAGGTAATGGTAGATGCCAATAAAACCATTTTCATAGAGGGGGGAATTCTCAAGCACTCATTACCGCTGTTTAAATTCATTACTACACCCAAGTGGAAGAGGTTTCTGGATGCGGAGGACGTTTTCTATTCGTATGATGGCAAACCTTTCAAACAAGTTAACAAAACTATAGAATGAGCAGTAGTGTATATACATGAACTATTAGAACAAATCTGATGTTGGAATATTATTGTTAGAAATGCATCAAAACTCGTTGAGGAGTCTGTGCAACACATTGCGAATCTCGAAGCAAAGGGACAACTTAAAAGTAACCAGTACAGTTTTCTCACCTACTTGTTGTCACGAAAAGAGCTTAGCCGTAAGGATGTCTTTATAATCACTTTATCATTATTTGGGGATGGTTTGAGCACGGTAAAATGTTCTCTCTTTTAATCGCATAATTCAAGCACTTGCAAGCTTCTAAAAATATCTCGGAGAATAATGCTTTTTGCATGTTTCAAACGTTTCATAGACAACTCCTACTTTCATGTTCAATTTATACTGTCTTGCCAAGCATCAGGATATTCAAACTAAAATATTTCAAGAGATAAAAGAAATAGTTCCACGGAGTGAAGCCATAACTGTGGAAATGATTAACGAGTTGCGTTTGTTGAAAGCAGCAGTAAAGGAAACATTTAGGTATTTCTGAAATGGGTATATTAAAGTCTTGTTGACTTAACATGATAAAATTACACTTTAAGGTAGTTTCGTAAAATTGTAAAATTTGCAGATTGTATCCAAATGGCACCGAAATTTCAAGGGTTACTCAAGCTGATCTAATAATTGGTGGTTACAAAATCCCCAGTGGTGTATGCAATTTTCAACTTTACTCACACCTTAAACAGAAAAGGGAAAATTTTTGTTGGCAGTAACTGAAATGGACATAACCACACTACTGAATTACTTAACAGGAAATCGTCAAATTTTCTCCTGTTAAGTCAGAGCTCTGACTTAGCAGGAAAAATTATTGAGAAAACAGGAAAAAACTTTTAAACTTTTTTGATAAGTATCGCACACATCTTATTCTTCTTTTAGAATGACATCATGAATTCTTTTCAACCCAAAAACAAAAATTTATAACAAAAACTTTTTGATGTGTCACATTTATTAAATTCATTTTTATAACTTCCTATTTCTGACCATTTCTAAAGCAGATATTTCGTGGTAGCTGAGTGTCCTCCAACTATGGTTATAATACGGTTACCCTCATAACCAAGAAACCAGCTTCGTGATGTTAACATTTACATACACACACATATTTATAGTCCAAAAGACGACCCGGTAATGCTAGTTCAAATTTTTTGCTTCAAATATACTTTAAAATATACTGATAAAGATGTCATTTAGATTTCAAAGATGTTGAAATCAAAAGTGAGTGAGATTTTCGCATTGTGAGTAAGTGAGGGTACATGTTATGGTAAAATAGATTTGAACTAAATACCAGTCGACGTAAAACGCAAATTGAACTAGAGGTGGTTGAGCTAGAGAAGTTGTTGAACTAAAATTCGAGTTGAGGTAAAGTGTTTTCGAACTAAAAGTTGAGCCGAGCTAGAGAAGATACACATCATTCCTACAAATCAAAACGTTGAATCGTTACTTTGCAAACAACTCTCTACAAAAAGTTCAAAATTCGTCAAAAATAAGGGCAATCCTCAATTTATTTTCACGTTCTCCAAACAAAAGTCCGCGGGGCGTTTGAATTAATCTTTTGCTTTTCGTTCACAATATATTTACGATGGAGCAGTGAGAAGAATTGAATTTCTTTTGAATTGATTTTGCAGCCATAAATTGTCCTGTTTTCAGATCTGTACTGCCGATCAAGTACAAATTTAATTAATTTAATTTAATTGTTAATGTTAATGTTAATTAATTTAAAAAAAACATTGGGTCCCGTTTCAAAGATTGGTTAGAGAGCAATGGAGTAAACAAGTTTCACTCTACTCTACTTAACCGTGTTTTAATGTTTTGACGTTGAAAAATCGAACATATTGAAATTTATACACGTTGCTTGAAAAGTTCAATTTCATGTAGAAATTCGCACTAGTTACAAAAAGCCATTGAGGTCATTGGCAACTGAGGTATTGTAATGGCGGAGGTCATTCCAGGATGAGGGCTTGTAAGTGAGGCCTTCTTAAGCTGAAGCTTTGCCAGTTGAGATCTTCTCAGGGCGAATCTAAAAATTGACCATGTAAATACACTCGAAAAGACAAAAATGAATTTATTAAATGTGACTTATAAACTTTTTTATATTTGTTTTTGGATTGAAAAAATTATGATATTATTCATTAAGTAGAAGACGAACATGCGATACGTATCAAAAAAGTTTTAAGATTTTTTCCTGTTTTCTCAATAATTTTTCCTGGTAAGTCAGAGCTTTGACTTAACAGGAGAAAATTTGACGATTTCCTGTTAAGTAATTCAGTAAAGTAGTTAAGTGCATTTCGGTTGTGAAGATTTAAATCATTGCCAACAGAAAACGTTGTCAAAATAACCATGATAAATGTTAATTGTTACTTTAATTTCTAGACGCATGTTGATTTGAACCATTTTGTACACTTTCGTTCGCCAAAATACTTCCATCAGCCAGATGAATACGTACCAGAGAGGTATGCATTTTGATCTGTTGAAATAGATTTTTCACAAGAAAAAACATTTTCCTTTGTCTAAAACTCAAACAAAGACTCGTTTCGTCAGGTGGCTACGTGAAGACCAAGCGGAAGATGATACACTAGCGACACATCCGTATCTTATGATTCCATTCGGGCATGGAACAAGAATGTGTGCTGGAAGACGGTTTGCTGAACAAGACATGTACACAACATTAACCCGAATTCTCCAGACATATCATATAGAATTGGTGGATCCAAACGAGAAAATGGAACAAGTGTACCAAACGCTCTTATTTCCAAAAAATGAACTGAAAATCAGATTCATCAAAAGAGAGGGCATCTAGTCGTAGTTGGATAGAGACGAAATTACCGAAAATGTGCTCCTTTACTAGCTGTGCATGTAAAATAAATAGATACGTACAAGTAATTTGTAATTACAAGAGTCAACAATTTATTGGATTTAAGTAACAATAATAATAATAATAATAACGATTTTTATAAATACAAAGCCAAGTCTTGGTTGAATTAAATATTTATGGTATAACAAACAACAATACTTGTTTCTAAATGCTTTTGAATACTTTCTGTCAGGTTCCCATTTGTGCATCGAATTGTTTACACTGATGAAGAACTTGCACTGTCGACATGATTAGCGTGAGAAAAAAGAACTTGCATTATTGCGTCATTTCTGCATGTCATTTGTTCAATTAGGTATGTATTATTAAATAACGTCGTCATCACAATATTACATCTTAAGTTCAGTTAAAGCAAAAAGTAAATGCAAATAATAATTGTAATGTGTCACCGCAAATAGAGGTCCAAATACCTATACAGATACAAACCAAACCCTACTACCACTAACCATAGATCAAGATCATACAAGTCATTCAACTATGAATAGACCAAAATTTTACCCTAAAAATTTGATCAGTTTGATTGATCATTCAGAGAAATATTTGCGGCATATCTATACACTAACGGTTTGCGATGTATAGTTGCATAACTATATCGTAGGCTGCTGTGAAAATCACCGGTCAAATTGAAATATCACACATCTCGCGTAAAAGCCATCATCACATTTTATACAAGAGTCCTTCCTACTGATGGGCATTTGGTGATGGAATCATTTTTGCCCGTTCCTTTTTAACAAATTCAGCTGCCGACTTGTCCCACTGACGACTTTCCAGTGTTTGGAGAATTATTGAATTTGGGTCTTTTGGCAATGTCAATGGCAAATGAATTTGAGGAAGATCTTGCAATTTCGTGTTGGAAGTTGCAAATGGAATGGATTCCAATGGGAAGAAACATTCCCCGAGAAAGTCATTTCTTCCAAACAAGTCATGGTCCTTCAAAGTAAACATAACAATGCCTCCTGTTGACAGTTCATCCGGACTGAGAGGCCTGTTCACAGAGAAGGAAAAGGAAAACGAAAAACATAAGTATATTGAAAACTCAATGCTACTTATTATGTGACATGGATTAATTCGTATTCTTACACAGAGAAAAGCTCGTCAAAAAGTGGGAACAATGTCTTCTTTTTCGTTTTACTCTTGTAAACAGGGGCGGACGGAAAGGTGTCTTTTGGAACTAATTTAATTTTGACGTACGGATCGCATTGTCCTAGATAAAACAGACATAAAAATGTTTAACGTTTAATACAAGTACTATTGCAAATATTGCAATCGAATCGCATTGACATTCAGAAATGTACTTAATATCAAAGTATAGAGCATTACCATTAGAGTCATGAGGTTTCAAATTTCTAGCATTAAGTAGCTCAACTCGTAACGTACGAATGTCCTCACAGTAATGTGTCCGTATTGTGAGAGATCCCAAATCAGCAGTTTTATTTGTTTTCTGTGACATGTACTTTATGCCGCCCAAGATAGTACTTCATGATTAACTCTGTCGTTGTCGCACCGTAAACCCCTATCAAGTTTTCAATTTCTTGAATGTTAGAATTATAGACGGAATCAATTTCCCCTGGGCCATCTGGATAGAAAAAGTTGATAAGAATCTGTATCATGTAGTGAATTTGCTTGAAGAAACTTGGAGGCCGTCGTTTCTGCAATATATGAAAATACACTCCAGTTAGTTCAGTTAGCATCATTTCTGTTTTGCTATTGCTTTTCCCTTTTGTCTAAAGGAAACATGTCTGTCTGGTGAGAAGACAAAGAAACGCTTCTCAAAAAGTACCTCAATGTTAGTTGTAATGAGGTAGCGTAAGGCAACTGATGCATTTTCCCAAAGGATGGCAAATACTTTATCAAATGTAGCAGGCTTCAACTTGTTCTTCAATTTAATTAAACTTTTATCGAGATATTTCACCAGTTTCTCTGTTCCATATTCTTCCGTATCGGTTTCGATTCCTTCTAGAAGCAGCTTTTGAATTACTGGTCTCATCTGAAATAATTTATTTATCATGACAATACATAACGATGTACATTTGACACTAAAAACATTTCAAATTTCAATTAATAAATTGATAATAATGTTATTAAATATATTATTGATTCAGCGGAAACTTACCTTTAGTCCCACCTTCTCTAAAATATCAATTATTTTATTGTTGATATTTTCGCTTGCATTTTCCATCACCGTTACCAATGTTCGCTTGCATTGGTCTGCGACAGATTGGCCATTTTTAACAGCGAGTTGTTCAATAATTTTTGACATTCCTAATTTGTCACTTATTGGTGTCATTTCCTCTGCTACCCATTCAATGTTGTTAATGGCCAAACATAGCTGGAACAATTGCGATTGAAAAAATTTTCACCATGCCAAAAGAAACTGCATAATCAATGTACGTATGTAGGTATAACCATTGAATGAAAACGTCATTGTTATTATTACCTCGTCAGAAATTATATATTTTTCATCCACTCCTTTCTCCATTTCTTCTACCTTTTTACACATTAAATCTGCATAGAAAATTGTGCACCGACAAAGATCCTGAAATTAAAATGCATTAAAGAATAATTTGCTAGATAGTAAAAAATAATTTTTAAACTTGAACATGCATAATATCGCGTGTAATGTGGATACGTACGTCAAGAATTTTGGCAATAAAAGAATAAGAGCCCTCCACTTCCGGCCATGACAATTGATTCCAAAAAATTTCAATCTGGTAGCAATTTAACAAATATTATGAAAAACTTCAGTTATAATTTCAATCTGAAATTTATTACTATGAATTTATTTATTATTACTTGATGAAATATGTGCGCTGTATCCACCGCAGAAGATGTAAACTGCACAAAGTCATCAACTGGCGCTAATGAGTCAAGTTGGACGGCTTTTCTGATTCGATTCATAGCCTTGAACCAAGCAATGTCAAGCCACTGTGCAACTGTTGTATGAAACCAATTATGGAAAGTTCCATGAATACAGAGATCCTTTTCGCATTGTAAGTTTTGATGAAAGTCTGGTAATGTTTTGAGAGAAAAGTCTAGATTATTATCGCCATTAATCTATTATTCTTTTGGTTTTTTCACATGTCAACTAAATATGTGTTTTGAAACGTTTTTAGATGTAGTCTCTACGTACTCAGCAAATTGTTTGACTGCTAGATACAATTCAAATAGCGTGGTTCCTATAGAGACGTCTTTGTCTTGACAACAGCCATCGTCATTTTTCAGATCTAAAGGCTTTAGATTTCCGCATATTTCTGCAACAATTGGCTTGACAATTTCACTATACTGAAATGCGACAATTTCAAAAAAACAATAATTGTGAGTATCATCCATCGCAACAACATTTGTAAGATAGCTTCTCTAAAAGGCATACCTTCTCATCGTAAACGAGGTAGGTGATGTCAAAATAGTCAACACCCAACAATCTATAAAAATGTGAGCAAAACAAAGCTTCATTAGTTCATTTGTGCGTTACAAAAATGACGTTGGCGAGCGATTATTCGTTTGAAAATGTTATTACAAATTAATACACAATTAAAATTTAACCTTGACTTTGAACTTACTCTTTGAAAACACTGTGATGCATATCAAGGCCTTTCCGCAAGTCTGCAATGAGTAACTGTGCCACCTTTATCATATGCTCTACTTCCGGCTCCTCAGAATTCGGGTTATATTGGGCGATTCCAGTGAAGCTGAATTTAAATGCAATAAACAAATTGAATTGTAAATATGTTTTGGGGTGACAAATCATATCTCTTTCAGAGTTAATATTCAGAGTGTTTTAATTGCTTACAACTCATTGGCACCACGCGAGATCGCATTTTCGGTTTTCTCAATTATGAAATCCACGGTAACTTTCAAGTCAACGTCAGTGGCTGATTTTGGCTTTTCAGCTAAAAATGTCTTCAATAACTCTAGTGTTCTGCTCAAAGAAACCAAGCAATAGATAGTCAATTATGGCATATCTCTTATGATTTGTCCTTAATGTAATAATTATTGTTTTCATTTCATACTTTAGCATGTAGTATATTTGAGACGTGACATTAGAACTGGATATGAAACATTGATGTACATTTCTAAAGAAGGTCACGAAATTCTCCACCAATTTTTCCGCAGCAAACCAAAATTTTCTCAGCTGAAATATAATTGAAAGAAATACATAGATTGCTCAGATAGAATAAGCAGAGATCACTTAAGCAAGCACATCTTGTTAGTCCATTAGGACCATCATCATCATCATCGTATCAGTTGCTTACCTCATCCTCTTCAAGTGTTTGGTTCTGCACATGTTGAATAATTGCCTGAAATAACGGGGGAAACAGCTTTGCGTTTAGAGGATGCTCACATTGGACCCTGGTGTAAACAAGCCACTGTGCAATTTCTATATCTCTTCGTGTGAGACCTCCTTGAAGCTCCAAAGTTCGTAAAATAAATGCAGACTTGCTACTAAAACGGCCTTCCCATTGATGTGCCTCCACATTTTCTTCATCGAGTTCATGAACAAGCATCAAATGGAGAACGTGTCTGTACTCTTGTGCAGCCACCTTCTTTTCCTTCTCTGCTCCCAATGCCATTTTTAAATGAATTTCGCCTTTCTTTTTGTGACCATTCCCATTTCTGCTCTCCAAAGGACACCATTTATCAGATCCTTCAGTTGGAACATCCTGGATGAGTGTATAATTAATTAGAGTTATAAATCATTGAGAGCCTTGCAGCAAAAATGTTTGGCCATGTGCTGCTACTAATCCAATCATGATCTACCTTTAGGGGTATTTTGAGACAGCCCAGAAATTCATGACTCTGCTTTCCAGTTGATGCCGTCAATGCAATTTCCTTCATTAGAATTCTCAGTCCTCTGGTCGATTTGACTTCTCCAAATCGTTTCATTTTGTCTTTTAAAGTTTCCTCTGGATCATAGTCCCTAAAAGTTTATGAAAGTTGTAACATTTTTACACGACATCTAAATGACATAAATGAATATTATGCAAAGTTAAACCTGTTCTTGGATCTGGTATGTACATAAATAAAAACAACTGCGCATTACTACACATACACATGGACCATATAAAAATAAATATGTTTTGGTTGGTTGTTTAGAAAAGATGCTCAGTTATGTAATATTCTATTCCGTCAAATGAATGGGAAAAAGTCAGTTTATACCAGCTAAGCTGCTGCTAAATATATTGGCAAAGTACGTTTTTTATGTGATGCAGTGATTAAAGAATTTATGAGGATCCTTTCAAAATGCATTCAAGTCACATCATCATCGTATCTTTGTTTGCTCACTACAATTACCTATTAGAGTAGCAACAGAGCGACAACGATTCTGCTTTTGGAAATAATCCAAGAAGATGGAACAAAATAGCGTGTTACATTAACGTACTACTAACATTGATTGTGCAAGGTTTCTGTGCTCGTTTTATTTGCACACAAAATGGGAGATAAAGTTATTTTTTTAAAGACCAACTACACTTAAACGGAATGCTAGCAAGCACAGTATTATCACAATCATCATCAAACTCAGCAGTAGTAGTGAGTGACTGTCTGGGCTGATGGGTGCATCTTACAAGAAGTCGTACATCATCTACAATTGAATGACGACATTTTTCATTGAGTAAAACAAACAAATTTCCTATTATCCTGGCAGCAGCAATAAATAGTAGCTTGAGCGAGCATTTATATATTGAGCATGTTGTACAATTTTTTAATGCATACAATTTCGAGCAATTGTACGCTTTGAATTAAACTTGACAGTATGGGGAGGGAGCAGCAAATGTTGATGATGATTGTAAAAAACAAAGATAAATTTCAACATGGTTCAATCTTATTTGTTCGGTTCGTTAAATGCGCACAAATAAATTGACTAAACTCCTACTGCAATTGTTGTTGCTATAAAATGTGAATACAAAAATGCATGCAAAGTTTATACTGAAAATGAAAAAAGGAATTTTCTTACCAGACTTCGATGTGAAGGACCTCCTCCGATGAATTAGATACTGGCCTATTTTTAAAATTATGCAAAAATATGCTTATGTAAAGTTTGTAATCTGACAAGGTAAACTAAAGTTGGGCACAATTTAGCAATCTGCATACTGTTTTTAAAAATTACGTACAAAGAAAAGTACTCCCTCCAAACGGGATTTAGCGTTTCAGGTTTCATTGATGTATTGTGTTTATGTCGTGGAGAGACAAATATGGTGCAAAATGGATCACTCAGCCCTAAAATGTTTAATAGGAAGTTATAAATTATTTACTAACCCAGTTTAAAAACTGAACTACATTATGAACTAATAATAACTGCCAGCGGAGTGAAGAATAAGTAGGTAAAACTTATTAGGCATATAGTTACGCACCATTGACATCCTTTCCTTTGAGGCCTTTTGCTTCCACCACTTCCAAGTTGAGAACCAGAGGCGGGGCTTGTTTCTCCTTGGCACTCTCCAGAAGTTTGGCATGCTTGTCATTGTCAATGTGAAATACTTGCTGCAAATGTGCAACCAAGCCATCACTCTCAGGCTGATTATCACGGAAGCGTCGAGGATGCACCAATGCGTATAAAACCTCACTGTATAGATCGTCAATCTGTTAGGATTAGAAATTATGAAACAAAATATACTAACATGTATTTTTTGCTTGAAAAGTAAAACTGTGCCAACTCCTACGTGATTTCTTCGACAAAAAAATTAGTTGGGATTACTAACAGTAACTACAATTAAAACACTATAAAGGGCAGGGAGAAATGAATGGATATAGGGTAAAAGTTAGAATGACTATCATCTTGTGTGAATGAGGAAAATTATTTTGATTAATGACAAAAAGGGAGAAAACGGTCTGTGGAAATGACGTTTTTTTGTATTTTTTACTGTACTAATGCTAACGCTCCCTATCTAGGAAAGTGTAAAAACCAAACAAGCACAAGTAATGTGGAAAGGTTCAAATCCGCCATCCATACAGTCACTTTGCGTCTCAAAGTATTACAGCCGTCCTCAGATTCTAATCTGCGAGCAGCAAAGTTCCTCCGAAGAATTTTTAAACGACTCATCACTGCTTTTCTTTGTTCTACTTAAACCACGTCAAATTTGAAACAATCAACTTTCGATGAATAAAAAAAATGAGATTTTAGAAGTATATTTGAGAAGTAAATATCTCGATGAACAAATATCACAGCAATTTTAAGCACTTTCAGTTGACTACCATTTTTGAATCAATTTGCCTGCTTGTCCTACTACGTGTTAACATCTTGGTGCGGTACGACAGTAAATACTATCCCGGTGAAGGTAGCAGACAGTCACATTTTACTCAAATAGTTTGTGGTCGGTTGGTAAAAGTAAATTTTATTAAATCCGGATCACAATAAAACTTTTGTAGTTGCTTAAACAAAAAACTCCTCCGATTTTAAAATCCCAGTGCCCTATATTCGCTGAATGAATGACGGTTCAAACTGCTCAAGAAACCTGATATAGCTGCAATTGTATTTACATATAAGTTACTCCGACTCTACATGTAACAGCGAAAACGTACTTTAGCGGAATGAAGATATTCTACTTTCTTTCATGAAGCTTTGCTTGAAAACAACAAAAAAGGAGCACGAGCATAAACCAGTAGCACAGGCCTTTTTGTGGTTCCTGCCAGAGTGACGAGGTTTGGAACTGACTGCCTGCCTCTTGATTTCTCCTACACCATGAAATGTGGAGATGGAATTGATATTTACCGTTTAGTATGAAACCCGAAAACTACTAAAAAATATATCTTTTATTCCTGCTGCTATGATTGCATCGCATCATCATATATATATCTAGCTATGCAACTGCAAACATAATCCGAGTGAGCACATATTCGGTTGGTTTTAAATAGTCAGTGTGCAGTCAACGTACATTTTCTTTATGCAAGTTTTTCAATAATAAGGACACATGTACTGATGGCAAAAAAGCGTTGTTGGAACAACAACTTTAGCCACACTCTATGCAAATGTCTCTATTTATTTCATGTGTTAAGTATTACAGAAAAAGTAAACTATCTCTCTCTGCCAGTCAATAACACACATAATACAGTTGAGTTACCTATAAAATAGCCCAAACTCCTATACTATGTGTCGTATTAGGTATATATTTTTTTAGCGAGTTTGCAAAAAGGACTCTTGAAAAGCTAATTTTAGTCAGTGTGCATCAAGCAAGATGAAGGATGCCGATATAGAGAGGTGCAGAGGAGCGATAGAACGAAAAATATATAATGATAATAATAATATACAAAAAAAATAATGAAGGAAAGCACGACCTTCGTTGTTCCCATGGTCTGGCTTCAATCCACGGTTCAATCTCAAACTAGACTAAAAGCTTTGCATACACCTACTAGCAAGTAAAGTATAGCAGCCACACTTAAGAAGAATAGCTTTGAGCCTCAATTGAGTTTAATTATGAGTTTCATTAAAAGAGCTTTAAGGGGCTGATTACTTCGATTAAGTTAAAGTAAATAAAATGGAACAATACAAGATTGAGTCTCAACGCAAATACGCATCCTGTGTGCATGTCTCATATGTCTCTATGAAAACATTTTTTTTTGACAGACGTTCTTTTCCTATGATTTTCCCGAGAATAGCAACGTCGTGTGACGGACAGAAAGGATTGATGATAATTTGGTGGTGTACGTTACCACAGCAGACTTGGTATGATGACAAAATTAAAGCGAGTCAGTTATGAACACAGTTAGAACTACGTACTTAAAATTAATTAGCAGTTATATGTTCAATATATTACACATCAAACGATTTGATCAAACTGTGAGTAGTTAAAATAAAGTTTTCAACGTTTGAGATACGTGTCTGTTATTTGTGATTGTGACTATTGCATTATATGAGGGAGTTGTGAGATGGTTGGATCTGAAAAAATAATGTTACATAAATAGTTGCTGCGACGTAGCTCTGTTGTTATGACCGAGATAGTGAACTGCTCAAAAAGCTTACTTGCATGATGTGATGATGATAATACTTTGTAAGCACACCACACAACACAGCAGCAGCTCACAGTGAAAATTCAATTTTCTTGATTGAAACTGTCACAGAGTTGTTTAAAAAGTTTGAATAAGAATAAAAATTAAGCTCATTTATCATACTTAAGACGTTAAAGTGTAGGAGTTTACTCTTCTGGCTATTTGTTAAATTCCAATTTCCAATAGATAACGCGCAACGTAACGCAGCATAACTGTCCTCCCCCAGCTCTTCTTACTTTAACCATGGCCTGTCAGTCAAGAGAGGAAGCTTTAATGTGTAAATTTTTACTGATTCTTGAAAACCTTATCAAGAAATAAACATAAAAATATGCAGACTGAAATATGCTTGTTTACATTAATCAAAAGTGTTTGAATATTTTTGAGAGATGACGTAAAAAACAAGTAAACATTAACCACGTGTGGCATGTTCCTTTGAAATAATTTTCTGTGTAATAATGAAAATGTATGGATAATAGGCCAGAGAAACTCCATAAAACCTGCTTGAAACTTTGCATTTTAACATCATTTATTATTTCAATGCTATACAAGTTACTAAAAATTACTTAATAATAATGAAAACAATAAAGTTGGTTAGTTGATTATATCTTTCTTTACTTTCTTTTTGGTGGTACAAATTTTTCAGCACTAGGATTAAAGCGAAAATTTAATGACTCATGCCAATGTAGAGTTAAAGTATGAAATGGCGTGCGTTTAAAAGTTTCAAATGACTAGATAAAATGTACTCAATTGTAAACTCTAAATGTACGTTGTCCCGCTTTCTAACAATTGAAGAATCAACAATTTTACTTAAATTACATACACTAATAATGGACAGTGAGACATGCAAAGGCTTAAATTCCAATCTGACGTTTCCACGTTAGTTACCTATCTTCATTGAACCAGAAAAACCTGAATTTGTGCCTTTCTTCCGCTTCTCTGAGGATAATACGCTTTTGAATGGAATTTTATATTTTACTCCATTATAGTTATGTGGTATAAGGACAGGAAGGAGGAAGTCGTGCAAGAACTGTGCTTTATTTATGAATAAGGAATCTGCTGAGAAATAAAAATGCATGTATTTATTTATCTGACACTGCTGCTTGCGAACAACGCTCAACAAAAATCCTACATGGGTATGCAATATGTATGCATACGAATTGCAAATGGACCGTAACGGTTACATGAGTTGAGACAGCGACAACTTGACATTGACATTTTATTTCGGCTGATTGCTTTAAGGAAGCATTTTCAGCCCAGCAAAAGGAAAGTACTAGGATTTAATTACATTGTATTGTCTGAGAGACAGTTTTCGTTTTAATTAGAGAATCTGACTGTTTTAAAACTATGTTTTCAAATTGTACTAGTAAAGGCTGCAAAACATGAGCGTGGTTTTCCTTCCTGTCCTGAATACTACTCACATGTTGAACATCCACACATGCTACCCGACATCCTCGACACTCGACACCATCATCGTAAAATCAATAAACGATTAAAGAAACAGAGCAAAAACTTACATTCCAACCTCCGAGCGTTGGCCATAACTGATCTGCTATTTGCCCATCAGTATCATCCGGTTGAAACTTGAACTCCTGAATCCGTTTCTTTTCACTGTTTTCATACGAGATGCGTATTGAGGAAAATTTTTCAAAGAAATCCTCATTCCCATCCTGGTCAGTGCTGAAACAACAGACAAGTGAACAAAACAACTTAAAATAAATAAAATAAATAAATAAAATATGGAACACTTTATACCCCATAGTGTAAAGTATTATTGTAAAAGAATAGCTATTGCGTAAAATAAGTGCACGAAAAATAGCTTTCTTGGGTTACTTTTTTAACCGTGAGAAATTTACCGTTTCCGTCTTCGCCTCACATTTCTACCAATTATTGCACTAACTACTCTGCCCAGTAATGTCTCGGTTATGATGGTCATTTTAAATTATTATTCCTTCAGTCATTAACTCGAAAATTCCAAATTTTAATTAATACTATTACGATAACCACTAATGTTTCACTTGTCACCAGCAAGCCGCTAGATTTTGAATGTTCTTTCGGTGGGATATTGTTGAGTGCTATATACGTATTTTCAGCATAATCACATAAGCAAACAAATACCAATTTAGCGACTCTTTACGACGTAGCGTCGCAGCCCAAGTTTCCTTTTCAAACATTACGTTACACAACCAACAACCGATGATGAGTCATCATGGCACTTCATGAGTTGCAATAATCTTACAGCACTAATTACAGGAACTACTAAATTATCTCTTGAAATCTGAGCAAGAAAACTGTACATATTTTCCAACTGTCGTGGGTTGTAGCGCAGCGTTGCGCTGAATCGATTGCTGCTAGACTGGCAATGAATGTAAAAGACGTGCATGATGAAGAATAACTAACTTTATAATATTATGCTTGTTTACAAGTTGTACTTTGCAGTAGATATCCTGTTTTACCAGCCCTCAGACATTTATAGACGCACAGGTAAACTGTTATATTCTTTTTGCAATACATAAAGGGTTGTGATGCTTTCCTTGAATTGCTACTGATGTTGATACCAAGAAAGGAATAAAATTATTTGAACGTAGGTAAATAATAAAATAATATCAGAAGCATATTGAAGATGATCTAAAATCATCAGTAATATGTATTTCGCCATTATAAAAATGTAGTGGTACTTATTAGATTAGATAAGCTGGGATTGTCGTGTGTGTGATGATGTGTTATGAAGAAGAGGATTAAAAAAGATTATTTAATTATTCATGAAATCATGTATTGACTTTCATGAAGCATCTTCATTCCAAACTATTCAAGTCCATTTTGACAGGGAATTTATAAAATGGCATGCAATTATCCTAAGTAAAGATTCACTAGTAGTTCCATTGTTATTTACACATTTAAAAGCACTTTGCGAATACACAAGTCATTCACACAATATTACATGGTTGTAATAAATAAAACTATAATAGACGTAGGTATACAGAAAAAACATAAGATTATCAAGAATATTTTCATGCTTACTTAAATCTCTAGTTATTCTCATATTTGGTAGTAGTGGCATGTCATAACGATGATATACATAGTTAATATGACAGATATGAGGCATCTTCAGATTCATATAACTTTCCGCCCGTCGTGTCAAAAATCAAAAACCAAAAATTTTAGTTTCGCAAGTTGAAATATTTACATACACTGTTTCGTTATTGGTGCCAATTTTATTACAAGTTGACAGCTAAGAATGTGCGTACATATCGTTATCATCATCATCATCATTGTTCAAGATTTCCAAAATTTTCAGAAAAGGAGAAAAAAATTGTACTACACCAACGCAAGTTCACTTTGATTAAACTTGTTTGCCTTCTACACTATGACGATTGTTCATACCAGGTAGGTAGTATCATAAAATACTTTAACCCTTGCAGCTTCCTTACCGCGTAGCGTAAATCAATAATTCTCTTCACTTCTATCAATTTGCTAGAACATGCTCAGCTCATGGTTCCTGTTCTAACGTTTAACAATGTAAAAAGTATACAGCAATAAGACAAAGGTTATAGTTATTATTATGTACCTGTGTTACCTATAATAAAAAATGACTTGTTCATTCTTTGCTTGACGTAAAATCTCATGGGGATTTTTTTCGAAAATGTCAGCAAAATGCCATTCGTATTTACCATTCATTTTGGATAGCTTTGCATCATTGAATTGCAGAAAAATTCTCAGAAAGGAAAGTTTCTTAAAATAAACACCATAAAAATCTTTTCAAGCTAAAAGTGACACACTTGTGGCAAATGAACTCTTTCTCAGAGATAGATCTAAAGATAATCTATGCAGCGGCAACGTAACTGCTGAATTATTTATTCTGAGTGATACTTATTCTTGTGTTAGCTTTCCAAATATTACTTTAAGTTGAAAAGAAGTAGCGATGATGTAATTATGCAGACGTGCCACGTGCCATATACATATATGCGGTAATGATGCACCAAGTTTTCCGCATTCAGTTTTTATGCACTCAACGACAACTGCTTGTTTGCAGAAATATCACTCATGTCAATGTCGTCTCTGCAAAGACGACTCCTCAACATACTATTTTGCATTTAATGCATTGCATCGTTCTTTTTTATCGCCTCCTCTCCAATCGACCTTCTTACCAGTAAGTCTATCGACATGACAAAAAATTAGTATGTGCGTCTATCATTAGACCTAATACTACATTACAAGATGTGCAGTTTTCTGCAACAACATTGACAATGACCTGTTGTATCAGTATTGGCGAATCTGTACAAAATCATTTTAAAGAGTATAAAATTCATTCAAGATTTGCAAAAAATGCAACAAAAAATTTGTAACATATTTAGTGGCTACTACCATTACCACCCCGTTTTATTTTTAAAAAAGCTAAAACTTATACGGTAGATTATACACAACTACAGCATACAATAGCAATGAATATTTTGACAGACTACAGACTGTTTAGTGTTTAGTATCGTCTTTTTTAGTGCAGATCAATTCAGTTAAAAGTGTTGTTGGAACAGAAAGCAGATGATAAAAAAAGAATCCGGTTCTTCTTGCCACAGAGAAGAAAATGGCGTTATTTAACTAAACTTAAATACAAACTTACTCATTCATTCAACACATGTGAAACCATTCAATAGTAACTGGTGTACCTATATAAATACCTACCTACGCACACTTCCATCTCACCTCTACAATCTGTGGATCTCGATATCATCACACTTAAACTTTATAAACAAACTCTTGTGAAAATAAAAATTAAAAATGAATGATATACTTTCAATCAATCAACATTAAATGGGTGCTAAAATTATTTGCAACGTTTATGTAATAGCTGATAGGAAACAATGCGTGTCATTGTTTTTCAGTGGAGCAAAAATTAACCATGTACAATAAAATAAAATAGAATAAAATGTACAGAAAGAAAGTGAGCAAAACAACAAATACCCAAGCTAAAATAGCTCATCCTATAAAGGTATTTGGTAGATAGGTAGACAGATACTTATACTATCGTTGTTACTTACTGTTTGAGCACACGTACTATCAGCTATCCTGCAAAAAGTGTGCAATCAGTCATGCAATTAAAAAATATGACAACTGAATTTTGATTTTGGGAACAAACACAAGGAGTAGAACGAAAAAGAGGAAAGAGAAAACTCATTAAGAATGCGCATTTATAATGAATAGGTGTGCTAAGAGAGTCATAGTTTCATACCAACATTAGGTAAGCGCATTGATTGATGTGTCACATAAGTATAGGTATTAAAATTTAGTACATTTCACGAAGCTAAAAAAACACTTCTTGTTTACTATTAATATTAATAATAATGACTGCCTGTGTATGTGTATGGACAATAGAACTGCGGCGGTAGCAAACAAAACATTTAGGCACGTTAGGAGTTTTGTCCTTTTTTACCAAGTTTGAAACTAACATGTGAAAACTGCAAAATCTATTTTATCACTTTTATAATTTCAAATGACAAAGTTCATTCCAATACAAACTAAAGTCTTACCAATCAGCTAATGCTTTAAGCAATGCCCGTTTTCTAGAATTACTCCGTATTCGGACACGTTTCTTATTCAAAGGTGTTGCGGGTATTCGTGGTGAATTAAACGAATCCGGAGAAACCAGTATTCTGATTTGTATCTGAGGAGGTAAACCCAGCCCGGCATGAGTACTTTTGATGGGTAATCCGGGAGAAGATTGCACTTGTAACTGGTCACATGCTGGACAACACGAATTCCTTTTTCCCTTTCTTTCCTTCTTGGGAAATCGTAAACGAATGTTCAGACACTCGGTCAACATGTTTGCGTATTATTGCACGTCACGTGGAACCCACTTTTTCTTCAGAACGGTTGCTGACAAAAAATGACGTTCGCAAGTAGCGAGTGCATAACGCACACTACAAACAAACCACTCACGGCTTATTTTTTCAAAGTCTCACAAGTTTCAGGCACGGGAACAGGAAATAACAATGGGCGTTTCTTGTCAACTTTTTTGAAGTCATTGTTATACTATGTCGTCTTTACCCCTGGTAACGAAATGTATACAAATTTCGACAATAAAAATGTACTAGATGAGCAGGGTGAGGCTTCTGCGAAGATGATGCTATATAGTTGTTGTAACAAGTTGCTGCTCAGAGCATTTCCTTTCTTCCAATATTCTGTACCTACCTACATAAATACGTACCTCTTTTTTAAAGTTCATGAAACTTTTTTTAAACATCCACAGAATGTTGTTACTGTAGTACTGCTTTGAAACTTTAAAAAAGCAAGCTGTCCATTCACTCGTTATGGATGAAGAGAGCGAACAACATTGCAGTTAACAATGGGGCATGTTCTCAACTTCCCCACTCATATGATAATCACTGGAGCGTGCACACCTGTTGCGTTGCAGCTGGTCAAAGCGGAAATTGTGTACTCTTTTTTAATGTTTTTTATTATAAACGCGAAAATAATTATTGCATAAAATACATACACCCTACCCTAGTTTCAATGAAACTGCTCGCCCTAAACCATCTTCAAAAACCTCTTGAAAAATTTTGGAATTACGAATGATATCTCTCTTTAACTCAGTTTGAAGTCAGCGCACACAGTTCCTATAATCGTAATTTCTTTTTACCTTAGAGCAACTTGAGCAACAGAAATCACGCTAACTAGGCAACATGTATTCAGGACTTTGGTCAAGTGGAGATTCAGAAATTTAGCTGTATTTTATATTATGCCCAACAAAACACATATTTTGTCCAGCTTTTTAGAAGCGGCACAATGGCGGCTTCGAAGACTGAACTGAAAGGGACTTTGTTTTAATAATAATATTTCATTTACAAACGCTAAATTTTGGTATATAAACAGGGTGTAGATACACTTGTGTTCAAGTAACTCTGTTAAAAAAACTTGATCTGTCGGTTTGTGGCGTGAATCTGAAAGCTATTTTGCAAAAGGTAAGCATATTAATTATCAGATCAGGTAGTTTAGTGATGAGGATGACCACCGACTAGTTAGAACGTATCAGTATTATAATAATATGTCTTTATACTATTGTCAAGCAAATTGGAAGCATTTTTTTCTTTTATAAACACGTGTAGTAGAGATGGATATCATTCTTGGGTTATTTTTTCTCATTTAGTCAACCTCAAATGCACATGTTCCTCAGAGTTAGTTTAATAAATGAAAATAAAAAAACTAGTTCTGGACTAACGAAAAATTAATAAAAAAAATAAAATGCGCATGAGGATGAAATTGTGGAAACAATGTGCTGATGTCTACTGTTGTGGCTGATCACTTTTTGCACAAATTGTGATGATGGTGGTGATACAAGTTTGCCAAATGTTTATACGACAACATAAAAAGTTCTTTGTTTCGGTCTCACTTATAAAGTTGCTTGTCGGTTTCGTATTGACTCGCGTCACCCCAAATATTCTCAAGGTAAATACGTCAGGTTGAAGAGCAGGCTATTCGGAGAAGACTCTTCGTCACAAGTGTCATATAATTTCAATTTATATAGTCTCTTGGCAGCATTTTTTATTTTTTATTACATTTTGTCCACTAAAGATTAGCCACAATAATTTTTTTAACCACTGTTGTCACCACTGAACTTTTATATGACTTTCATTATTAGCTTAGCTACTGATAATTTCAAGTTGAAGGTTGCAGATGAACTAGGAAACTGAAACATTCTTTCAGAAAAAACAATCCCACGGCGAGTGGCGAGGATATAAATGTTCATCGGAGTAAATAATGTTTGAAAAATCTAAGGTATCCTACCGCAACAAATAAACTGGCGTTACAAGAGCGTTTTTTCAGAGGATGAGGATATACTAAGCAAGAATGACTCACGCGTAAACCACGCTAATGATCCCAGCAACAATGTAATTATTGTAACGATTGTTGGGGATACCTAGAGCTGCAACATACAGGCATAATCTGACAGTAGTGGCGTTTGCATTGTTTCTGTTCATTTTTTGACGGATGGAAGAACGGTTAGGTTCAATCGAGGATTTGTTACTGGCATGTTGTGGTAGCTGGGTTTTAGTACCTCCCATTAGTTCATTTCCGCAAACTTGACTGAGAGATATATGTATACTTGTGTGCATAAAAATAAGCACGATGATTGTGATGATACCAATCAAACTGATGCTAATCTGCTGCGTTATGGAGTGCAAAAGGGGTTGTTGCATGCAGTACGCTGTACGCTGCTGTGATATACGCTCAAAAGTATGAAAGTAGAGTACAAAGCAGCAATACGAATGAAATTGAAGATGGTAGGGAGGACTGGGACTGGGAGTCACGTTGCACCTGTTTGAATACCTAAATTTGAAGTTGAAAGTGCGCTGCTTATATAATCGCAGTAGTAAAATTGGCTTTATGGTTAGACGATGATAATGATGATGATGAGCGAATGCAATTTGTGGTGACTTTGCTAGAGCATGAGCATACCTATCATCATCATCAACCTAAAGGTATGTGCATTACCAGTTGTGATTGTGATATGGCTTGCAGATTGTATTTGTGATTTTGTGAACGTGATGTACATGTATTTTAAATCAAAGCTTCCCTATAATTCTATCAATTGTATACTTCTGCAATGTGTTAAAAGTTAAATCCATGTTTCAAAAAAATATTGTTTCCGTTAATACTATCCTGAATATAAGCATGTACATATGTGAGTGAAACACTGCCATGACATTACTGTGAAAAAATAATATATATGGATATTGAAGAGATCATGTGAATGAATCATCGCCGCAGTAAATTAAATTATGGTCAAAGGAAAATAATGAACGTGTGATGGATTACTATTTTTTATGGCATGTTTATTGGTAGCGTGAAAAAGGGAAAATCACAACAAAGAAAGAAGTAGGTAGTATCAAAAATATACTAGATATAAAATATGTTAAAAAATTTAAATGAAAAAGAATGGCAGCATGTTGCAATGACAAAAATGTTATAGAGATATAACTAAACGGATGAGTACATACTACATACACTTTAAAAAAATTGAATGTACTTTGTATTTATAATGTATTGCTGAAAGGCACCCAAACACTGAAAGTGTGACAGGTTTTGATTTTGGTTTCAGCTTTGGTTCATGCAATAAAACTCCCATGGATTACTTTTTTGTTTAGAATTGTGGCTTTACAAAAGTGTATCGTCATTCGTCATCATCATCAGTCAAGTCTTGTGGAGTATGAAAAATTGTCTGCATGCTTTAGCAAGTCTACAAAACGTAAAATTTCTAGAGGCTGGTTGGTTTTAGGCAGACATTGTGAGTTTATGACAGGAAGCTCTCTTTTTTACCTGCTTCAAGTTTCATTGATGTAAAAATGCTAATCATTTGTTTTTTATATTATTATATTAACTATTTATTGTTGCGCTGCCGCTTCCAAAATGTCTCTTATGTCGAATTAAACATGTACACAATGTGTTCATGAAAACTCGAATATGATTTGTTTAAACATATGCGCGATTTAATTTTAATTCACCAATAAGGTATGCACTACTACAAGGTTGAGTTAAGTAATGCTGCAAGCCTGTGAGGATAAATACACAAAACAAAAACATCATTGGGTGGGCGAGATTTTGAAACTTGATGAATCTAATGCATCCATTATTAGTCATTGCCACCTACGTAATGGATTCATAAGAACATGGCTTTGACCATATTGCAATAAAAATTTCCTGAAATGCAATAGTGAGTATTGAGTCATCACAATGGTCAAAATGGTTGACTACAGAATGCATTTTTATGAATATTTATAAAGTAATAGGCACACAATGCAATGAGCTTTTGTTAACTGTTTCAAGACAGCATCAAGCTACTAGTTGATTCAGGGTTGGGGAGGATTACAGATTATCTAATCAGATTATGTAATCAGATTACTTTGAAGTAATCTGTAATCAGTAATCCCAGACTTTTTGTTAGTTTTAAAAGTAATCTGTAATCATGACGATCATAGCAAGTAATCTTCCCAACCCTGAGTTGATTTGATATTATTGACGGAGTACAGGTGTCATTTTAATATTATTATTATTATATTCCAAGCAGCCTGTGCATTACTCATGTCGAATACTTTCAATTCTTTAAAAGATGTGTTTTACTTGACAACTTTTCTGGATCACCGTTTCAACGTATCAAAAATTAAATTTAAAAAGATTAAATAGTTATTAGCGTCATTTTAGTCAGATATATTGCATATAACTTTATTCCTTCCCAATATTTATTATCTTATTTGCTAGGGATGATTGATTGAAGGAACAGCGTTTTTTGCGAATTGAGAAATACAAAGATGAAATGAGTTCAATTGGTTAAATTTAACCGGTTTTTAAAGTAACGTACAATCATCTTCAATCATTTAATGTTGAAACTAAGCAAACATGAAAGTACAAGAGAATGCCAATTATATTTGTACCTGATAACTTGGATTACGTTTTAGCCTCTACTAGCTGAATTTATTAGAATCCAGAACCAAAACAAAAAATATTGAATGCACTCCTTGTTCCCATTTCACTTGTGTAGGTAAATTCTTTTTAAATTTCAAGAAACAAGTAAGTTTTAGACATTTTTAAGCAATTTTTTAGATTTACCTAAACACTGTTTCTAGAGTGTACCAAGCTTTAGAATTATTTTCATTTTGATATCTACATCTTAAGTAAGTGAAAATTTTCATGCAAGTCAAAATGTTGGCCCACATTTTGACTTGGAAACTGGCTAAACACAAAAACATATTTTGCAATTTTGCGTTGATGAATTCGGTAGTCACGCATCATGTACAATGGACAAGACATTACATGTATAAGTTTGCGTCACTCATATCTAACAATTGTATTGTTATTTTTAGTTAGCGTTAGCATCCCTCAGACAATGATCATAGGTTCAAAGAAATTTAGTGAATTATCATAATCATGAGTATTGTGCTTATATTGAAAGTGCCATGAAAACAACCATTTCATTTTACTGCATCTCTATGTAATAGTAAAACAACAGTATTTCGTCAGTCATATGCATTTA
>JAANSP010000109.1:0-30801 GCA_036850745.1 Homidia socia
ATTACATTGATTATTGGGGTTATTTTAGAGCATCGTGTTTTTTTCTCAGCTTGATGGTGTTGGTGATGATTAAATAGGTATACATGTTATGAAAACTTTACGTTTTCGCTCCACAAGATATTCCACTTTTCAAAAATAAAATGATATTTTGGCGATTGATCACCAAAGCCATTAATGAAAAAAAATATCTGACCATGCAAACACGCGTAATATACCGATACATGCAGATACATGCTACCTACTTTGTAGTTTCATATATGACGTGCATGAATAGCAGATGAGACACATGCTATTATTGTTATTATTATTATTTTGTATGAATGTTTGTACGCACAGGTTGACGGTAGAATGTAAAATGCCGTATTATTTTTGTTGGTGTAAATCTTGGAGCTGTTGTTCTATAACTAATCTTCTTCAAGCCTAAAGATTATGAATAATCAATAGAACAACAGGAAAAAATCGTCTACATGGTAAAGGCATTACGCCATTTATTTTCCCGAACTTGATTTTTTTGTTTGAAGGACTTGCTCTTTTCAACATTCTTGAACTTGTGGCTTTTTCGTAAACGTGCCTTTCCTTATGTACATAGTGTAGTAATAGTAGAAAAGTAAGTAAAGCGCATAATAATGTTATCGGTTATTATCGATAGGCCCCGAAGAAACCAGCTTCTCCCTTTTCTCTCTTCTTCTTCTTCGACGACTACTAGAATGACTAGAGTTGGCGTAAAAAATTTCATCGGTAGCAATCTAACTGCAGCAGTAGTAGTTTTTAGAAAGAATGCACCATCACCACCACCGCACCGCAACAAATCTGTAAAGCTACATTAGCATTTTTGCATTAATGCAGCATAAAAAATATGTAAATATGCCCATAATATTGACCATTGCAAACAGTCAGCACAAACAAATAAACATGGAGTGTGTAGTAGCAGGAGTTGTAGTGCAAGGCAATGTGTCTTCCAATAATCACCCTTTGTCTTTTTTCGTCTCCTTTCTCTCTTGTTTTGGTGATCCTTCTTATGGCCATTTAAAGGAGAAAAAAAAACAATAATAAAATTTCAAATGGAAATTGCATAGGTACTTGTCATTTTTTCTAATAGTGAACAACACTTGAAAACGACGTTATTGCTATAATTTTTATCTATTAAGAAACAAGGATCCCTTTTTACTGCTGCTACTTGAATCATAATATGATGCATTATATTATCGTGTACACTTGTTGTTGCGAAATATTTTGACAAGCATTTTTATGTGTGTAGTAGCAAGTGGCAGTGGTAGTAGTATGTAGTAGTGCTTTGGGGTACAAGTACGAATTGCAAATTATTACATAGATTGATGTTATGATTTGAGAACTGTGAGGGATAACTCTCTGTCTGCTGCTGCTGTTGATCGACATTTTTTCTTCAGGATGCACCGGCGGTGATCATCATTGTGATGATGCACACACTCGCACTCTTGGGCACAGGTAATTTTGAAAATGCAATAGCGATCGCATTCCTACGTAACACTTGGTTAGTTTTGCTATTACTACCTAGAGACATGCCTTTGTGCACCTAGAACATACATATAACTAGTAGCCGTACTAATATCGAGGTTTTTGGTGTGGGTCAATGTGAGCAAATCAAATTAAGAGTAAGAGAATAATCAATCAGCATCAAGTTTTTCGCTTCTTTTTCTTCTCTCTCTCTGTGTCTTTCTCTCTCGCTGTTTGTCAGATGCGTTATTGGCAAGTTTGTCTTTTGAAATTGAACAATACAAGAAACTTGTTTTATACCGTGTTGTTTTGCTGCTGCTGCTGCTGTTGTTAAAGAATGATGGTACAATTTGAAAATTATTGTCTTACTTATGTACATACAACAATCGAACGGGTTCCTACGAATGACAACGTAATTTACATGTGATTAATACACTTTTTACTGCATGCATCTTCATGTTGTTGTTTGTTGCAAGATTATTATAACAAGAAGGACGACGATGACGATGAATGACTCTTGTGATTCTTGTGAATTACATTGCAGCAGAAAAAAGAGATGCCAAATTTCGTTCGCATTCTCCCTTTTCTTTGATATTGTCTACTTCCGTTATTCCATTAAATTAAAAATATATGCAAAAAACCACATAGTTACAAAAGAAGAGGCTTAAATCGAAGCTTGGTTAACTAGTTAATGAACAGACTTCACACGTAAAGTTGTGAGGATTGATGCGTCATGCATCATGTTTTATAATGCAGAGAAAAAAACAAAGCGTAACTTGATACTACGAGTTTGTTACTGATAATATCATCTAGTCCAATTCTCACATGCATAGCTAGTACTGCCACCACCATCATCATCATTCATTATTTTTTAAAGAAAAAAGTGTATGCATTTGACGCTTTCTTCTCCTTCATCTTCGTTTATTCCTAATTACAGGTTTATATTTGTTTGTGCACAGGGATATATGTGTGTGTATTCAAATTAATTTATTAATTGGAGTAAAAACGAAATTCTTGCTGTGACTGGCTACATGAAATAATAAAAATGATGTGTTGCTCCTGTTGTTGCAGTTGTTGTATATGATTTTCAAGTTAGTTTGTGCATGAAAAACTAGATAACCATCATCGTCTTGTAGCGTAATGTAATAGATAGTTGTCATCAGTCGGCCGGCATCAATTGCATATTTATGGTGTTGTTATTTGAACAACTTTTTTATTTATTTAACTAACTACGCTATGGTGAGAAAGAGGAGGATTAACAAGGACACGGAAAAATGAAGCGTATCCATTTTGCCTTTTTAAAACTATTTGCACAAAGTCAAGCACTCTGGTGATAAATTTTCATTACAAAAATTGAACTTCAAATTGCTTTTCGCCGCAACTTTGCTCTCTGATCAGAAGAGAAAAAACAAATCCAAATTATATACACACATACGCGCTTGTCTCACATCATGAGATGGAGATGAGGGACAAAAAATATCTAAAAAAAAAAAGTTTACCTGTTATGATTTGCATCAACATCATCATCATAATCTTATATCGTTGTCTGATTAAATACGGATTGCACAAAGTCTTGCAATTTGCATATATCTAGTCCACATCAAATAATATTGCAAAATCAAAGTTTACTTAGGAAGGAAATTTATATACGCTACCACCCTCCAGAAAGCAGCCATGATAAGCTTGATAAAAATAATAATAAGTACGTTAGCATTGAACTTTTTGATTTTCTGCAATGGCATATTTATCTACTTTTTTATTTACTTTGTATGTTGAAGAAAATTTACTGGCAGTGAATTTTTATTGTCTGGCGAATTATTATTATATGAACACTTGAAATAACTTTCGCATATTTTTTGCAATCAAAAAACTCCGAAAGGATTCATTTTGTGATATAATTTGGGAGAGGGAGAAGATGGGGAAAGCAAAACAATGAGTAGGGAAGAAAAAAAGCAACGGAATCGAATGGCAAATAAATACCTACATCCACTTAATTTCCTTGTTGCTATTTTGCCAACTATGTGTATAGGTACCTAACTAGCACCACAACCACAATCAGCATGCCTAAAACTTGACTGTTTTGTTGAACTGAAAAGGAATGGAGCGATTATGGTGATGATGAAATTGAAATGGATGATGTACCTCCATCATCATCATCATCTTCGTCATCGTCTTGTTGTCTTGAGAAGATGTTCAGAAAAAGCTCAACTTAGCAGCACAAATCAAAACTTTGATGAACATTTTTACATAAAATAAAAGATCAGGTATTATAAATCACTGGCTCAGTTTCTAGTTTTCCATGTATCACTGGGATGAATAAATGGGAATATTTGCATGCAAGGAGAGTTCTTTTATGGCTTAATTGAATTGACTACCGGTACTGACCATTTTATACAAGGCATATATACATATAAATGTGGCCAGTCTATACACCTATACATGCATGCACCGTAATTCCATGATAAATTGCTTATACAAACATTTATTATTCGTCATCATCCTGTAAAAGTTCTGCTTACACCGTGTATATAAATGTTTAAAAATGAATCCAAATTCATTTATTTATTTATTTCAACAGTGTGTTTTGTGTGCGTGTGTGTGTGTCGAGTCGAGGCATTCGTATGAAATACATAAACTGCTGTCAACATTCATTGCAGTTAACCAAATATTTAATTGAGAAATAAAATTCGACGTATATATTGACGAAGCTCTTTAAAAACAACCTTTTTGCCATTAACTTCATCCACATAATTAACTACTACCAAACATAACATGCCCTTGTCTAAACTGTAGAAACCACATTCTGTGTGTAGACATAACTATTTTTATAACCATCAAGAATTATTATTATTTTTATCAAGTCGTTCTGATTTAATGGAAACCCGTTGTTCATATGCACATCACACATGCTTTGCCGCTTAATTGACATTTATTTTGAAAATAAATTTGAGACTTGTGAATTCTTAGAAACATTTCAACTTGATCCACTACATGACTACAACATCAGCTCAGGATATAAACATTTGTGCACGGCCACATAAAGGCAAAAAAATCCGTTTTCTGGTCTCGTCTCGGTAACATTTCTTTGACCGATTTTTTTCTTCGCATTTTTATTTATTATTGCACAAACGAAATCCCCTTTTTCGGGTTCATCCACATAATATTTTTCATGTAGCACTGACTCCTTTCGGAAGTTTGAACACGTTCTGATAATAATATGTATACGTTGTTTAGATGGTTTCCATGAAAAGAAAAGGAAGCAGACAAACCGGAAGGTGTTTAATTTACACTGCACCTTTCAACAAGTTGTCTTCAGTCAAACGTACACTCCTATTACATAAATCATCCCTAAATGTTTCACATACCCATGGATAAAAATTCCTTTGATTTTCTTTGCACATTTTTCAATGTGTTGTTATTATGGTGTGTTGTTGTGAAGAGAGTATTTTGACAAGCAAAAAAGAGAGGTGCCTGTGAGGTTCTTTTCTGCGGTAGTAACAGCGGTAGGTTTATTTGTCGTGTGTATTACGCTCCTACTCCTTACGAAAAAAATGCCAAAGCAGAGGCGTCTTCTTGTTTCTGGTTTCTTTCGCTCAACTCAATCTGATCTTCAAATTGTTAAAGAAAAAAATAAAGAAAAAAGAATTTACATATGTTCACACGTTATGCAGCACAAGCTAGTAATGTGGTCATCTACACACACAAAATACCTAGGTTAAGTTGGGTAACTTGCTCCTATTCATAACTTGGACAGCTCCCACGCATGTGTACACTCGGCTTAACCATGATGCAACTGCAAACGCGCAGCATTGCAGAAATAATAAGAACAATTATAATTATTGTAAAAAGCAAGCATACCAGTTGGTCTGATCCAGCAGACGTAGCAGCCGCAAGAAAAATGTGAAAGACACGACGAAAGCATAATATCTTGGGTAATTTATTAATATTCGACGTATTGGTAGTAGGTAACATGCTAACACCCTTATGCAGGTGCACATTCTCTTGCTCACTGGCTTCTCTATAACTTTATAAATATGCATATTGTATCATATCACGTGCATACACTCATTTCCCATTTTTAAAGTCTCTGTTCATACATATGTACATCATCACGGTCATCACTCGCAAAAATTAGCTTGTCTTATCAACATGATCAGTAAAAGAGGAACATTTGTCTATCAGTTGTGCATACTCGCATTATATATTTTCGATAGCTGTGAGATTGAACATGCATCTCACGATTCTAATATATGCCACTGCACTTTATCGACATACAGGGATTAAGCAATATTATGACTTTCATGATGGAAAACGAATGAAATTCTACAGCAGCAGTAGTAGTGCAATTACCAGTTGTACTGTTGTACACCAGAAAACGCAGGTCATAAAAGTAATGTGTTTTCCGAAATTTTAAATATTGTGTATCTGGTTTCTATGTATGTCATGAGAGCAGACTGATAATATTTTTTAGCAATTACCAGTTGTACACCAGAAAACGCAGGTCATAAAAGTAATGTGTTTTCCGAAATTTTAAATATTGTGTATCTGGTTTCTATGTATGTCATGAGAGCAGACTGATAAAATTTTTTCTTTGTAAATAAAAATACCTATGTACATCGTGAAAACGTGAAAAATCAAAAGGAAGAGGAATGACTGGTGTACTGGGTTGTGTTATGATATCCATTTCCTCTAAATTCTGTCAGAATATTTCTTGGGATTATGACTGCCATAGGAGAGGTTAAAGAGCTATTTATTAGTTTTTAATGGTTAGCCAGAGTTAATACCTACTTCTGAATGCTTCCCATCCTCATCACAATTTTGACATTATTTGTCGCCGTCGCCATCAATTGATGACTAATTATTGCTCGCCGTTGGGTTGATTCAGAGAAAAAGCGGAGTAGTGCATTGTGTTGTTGTGCCTCATTTTATATACCAGAAAAAGCTGGTAGGTACCTTTTTTCATAATGCATTTGGTATTTTGCTACATAAAAGTGCACACTTGATTCATAAATAACTACAATGATGCGAGTGTGTAAAAACGACTTATGTCTGTTTGTAAATAATTCTAGTTGTTACAAGTTATGGCTTCATGTTTTTCCTCCCTTTTATGATCATGATGATGCGTCAGAAAGCTGTTGATATGAGACAACAATCCCTTGATGCGATTTCTTGTTACCACAATAATCCATTGTAGAAACAGAATCCTGTCGAAGAAACTCGTGCCTTCTCTTAACTCATAATAATCACGATCATCATAATATGTTTAGTGTTGTGTGGCAATGTTTACTTTTTTGAAGATGAGATGACTAAGTTCTGTATATAGAACTTATTAGGAACCGCTTTTTTCTTTACTAGAAAACCAAGTGTTTAATAAATACATTCCTATATTCCCATATATCATGTATATATAGGTAGGCATAGGTATAATTTCCTTTGCTTGCATTTCAGTGTAGCTCAATACTTCCCTTATTTTATTGATGGTGGAGATGTGTGCATGCAAGTAGGTACTTAGAGGTTGTTGCGTTGTATGAAATACTTTTGTATCATTCTAGGAATTCTATTCTGATTGATTATTTGGTTTACATGTCGCCTGTAAAAATTCCCTTTAAGTCTTGTGACGGTGATCCCTGTGAATGCCGAAAGTTTCTAGAAAGGTGATTATTTGCCAGCATGGTGTCACTAGAAGAAACCACTTCAGCTAAAAGAAGATTAGAAATAGTTTGATGAAAAACTGATCAGGACGATGTATCCTCCTTAGGTAGCCTTGTACTTGTACACGCATCTTCTTTAATGGGAAAAAGTAGGCAAGTAATATTTAGATTGACTCTAACCATTTTTTTCAAGATACTATGATGATATTTGCCAAGTGGAATAACAAACGGGGTGGTCAACCCTCTAAGGGTTGTTGTAAGTTGCCGATACACAAATGTGCACACCCGATAATCTAGATGAATGCAAGAAAGAGTGAGCTAAGTGAGTTCATAAAGTGGTAGAAACATCATATAACGAATCATACTCTTTTGTAGCACATGTATTTATTTAAATAATGAAAGCATATTATGGATTTATTATATACTATTATTATTATTTTTGAATACATGCATATTTAAATTTTGTTAAACTCTGTACGTTGTTCAACAAAATCTAAAACGGTTATATGCATGTCCTCTACATAATAATCATAATAGTAATAACACACAAACTAAGCGTCATAGCATATCGCCATCAGTGCAGAAAAAAAAAAATGAAAGCATATTATGGATTTATTATATACTATTATTATTATTTTTGAATACATGCATATTTAAATTTTGTTAAACTCTGTACGTTGTTCAACAAAATCTAAAACGGTTACATGCATGTCCACTACATAATAATCATAATAGTAATAACACACAAACTAAGCGTCATAGCATATCGCCATCAGTGCAGAAAAAAACAAAAGAAATGTACAGCCTGCCATGAATCGTGTGTGTCGACTGTCGACGTAACGTAAGGTAAAAATTATATTGTGTAGTGATTAGCCGCGTAAAAAAGCGGAGTTTTTTTGCTACACCGAACTTGCTGTTTTTTGTGATATGATAGCCGTAACTTACTTTAATGGTCTCCCCATACAAGGTTATGAAGCTCATTCGACCGTGCTATTGAACCGTAATCGAAGCATATGATTTAATAACTGATGATCTGATGATTATTATGATCAGTAGCGAAGCAGGGGTATAGAGGAGAAATAGATAAAAGAAGAAGAAGCAGAGGACTTGTTTAGACTTTTATGATGTCTGTCATTTTAAATGAAAACAATCACGTCAATGGTGTTACCCAAAATATTAAAAGTAGCCTTGTTCGGAGCCATGTATGTTTCTTGTTTTATGCTAAAGCTGTACAAAAACAAAAGGAATTTATGTGGTTAAAGGTGTTTCGATGGGATGAACTCACCTTTTCAACACTCATTTCGCTTCGCATGGGTCAATATTATGCAGAACCCATAAAGTCGGTTGATTGGTATTGCTTGCTTGTTGTTGTTGTCTGAACTGAAGTCCATACTTTCTTCTTTTTCTTCATCATCATTTTTTTGCTTCTTCACTGAAGGATTTGCAGAGGAGTTCAAACGGATGGATGGAGTTGATTTTTCAAAAATAAAGCAACGACGTTGTCGTACCTGCGGCAAGAATTAAATGTTATTACTATTACTGATGATGAGAAGGATAATCGCAGTGATACTTAACTTAGATAATGGTAATAGTAGTGACGGTAGTAATAATAGCTGATCCTAGTTTGGCAGACTACTAGCTACTGCGCTTTTTGCTACTGTCGTTTTGCAATTTTTCTTTCTGCAAAGGAAAACAAAATTTTTACTCAAGTTTCAAAGTTTACCGAATGTTAGATAAAACCATATTAAAAAGCAATGCTGGCATAATTGGTCATGATGATTATAATGAAAAACAGTTTTGGTTGTCTTGACGATATGTGTAGGTAAAAGACAAGTGAAACTGCAAGCATAAAACCTGAAATGAATAAATAATTAATGTATTCATAAAGTAGCGATTTTACTACTACTACTACTACAGCAACTGCGAGGACGACCAAGAAAGACCACTACTACTACATATTTTTCCTACACATACTATTTCATACTGCTTACTAGAATCTCCACTGTGAGATTTGCAGTGATATGATAAGATCATGTAGCGTATAAAGAATATGAGAAAAAGAGAAAAAAGATGCATTATGATGATGAAGACATGATATCAGACACAAATAAAGTTATTAGCGTCTTAAATCAAGAAAAAAAGGAATACAGATGTGAGGAAAGTACATTCACTTTTTCACTTGTGTACCGCATTGTTGTGTGTAATTAAATCTCACGTCTGCAAGAAAACACGGGTTCCTACCGCAGAAAAAATAACCCTTATAATATGCAGTTTTTAAAAAAAATAAAACCACTACTATCATCATCATCACTTTTTTTCTAAGAAAGCAAACCCATCTCAAAGATAAATAGAAAATGAACATGGACACAGTCTCGCAGTTTTTCTCCTGATGATAATGAAAGTTTACTGATCATTAACTGTGTTCATACAATTGCTTGCATTTAGGTACAAACTAATTATACCAAGTGTCTAAGACAACTCCCGAAAAAGGTAGGACCTTTACGAAAAGAAATTCCTGTGTCTTTATAGAGAGGAAGAGAGTGTAACTACAAATAATGTGATAGCGATAGACTTTTCGTTATCGTAAGTGGCGGTTTTGCTTTTTACCAAGAGAAATTTTCATTTTATCTTTGTTTTTTATTGCTATGAGCTGCTAGCAGCACAATAGCAGCAGTAGCAATGCACAGACAATTTCTGCACGAAGAAGCCCACTTTGAAATATTTAGCTCTGACCTATCATTTACTAATCAATGTACATAGTTCTGACTCGTTCTCAATATTTCGAAAAACAAATCTTGATAGATAACTGAATTAAATTGGTCTTTGAACGGCAAGTCGAATAAAATAATATTATGTTTGAAGATTGCTGCAAGAAATTCACAATTCAGTCAGACAAGAGTCCGTCAAACAAAACTCTGCATGCATAACTGTGTGCATGCTATGATAGTACTAGTAGTACACAAAATGTTAATATGATGTAGAAGAAGATGCTGAAACACATTATTATTATTACTACTACTACACGACTATAGTAATACTACAGCAAGAACAACAACAAAACTATCACAAAAATTCATACATACATACTCAAGAAAACAAAATAAAACATCCCATTCGCATTGCCACAGCAACACTGTGGGGTTGAGTTACGATGAGCAAAAATTCTGTCTTGGTGGGCCACACAGAAAATATTAAAAAATATCCACTTTTTATAATCCTTTTCTCGGCTTACTCCTCACATTGATATTGACCGGGTTCGATTCATTAGCCACTTGAAGAAGAGCTAAACCTGGTTGTTGGCTTAGCTTTTAAAAAAATGTTGATAAATTTCTGCATGAGTCTGTCCGAAAAGTTGGGTGTACACACTCTGTGTGGTTGGTTATTACCACAACAATAATATTCTTTTTTCCTTGCTATCAAGGCAAGACGACGACAGCAGCAGCGGCGGCGAGCGGCGGTATATTATATAGACTTGTTGCTAAACTACACCAATTCATTTTGATGATGCGATTTTCTGTTAGAGGATGAGAGGAGATGTAGTAAAGTAGTAAAGGTGCAGTTGAGTTACACATTTTGATAATAATTTCCTCCGTGGTGAGTGCCTACTCGCTTTGCAAACATGATAGCCTTATAATAATTCGAAGAAAAAGAGCTTGAGACAAGATTTTGTTTTTCGTCTTGAAAAGGTGAGATTAATAAACGGACAAAGTTGAGAGAATGGAGTGGACATCATTGTAATAAAGATAAGGTACAAACTTTTTGAGAGGGTATAACATTATCATCCCTATTGTCAAAAAGACGAGGAGATGAAGATGAAGGGACATATCAAGAAAGTGTAAATAATCGCTAGAAAGCCGACAATCTTGAGTACATGCAATAAAAGTTGCAAGCTTACACGTCTGCTGTGTGTTTACTCAACACTTTGCTTTGTTGTAAGCTGTTTACTTACTTATTTATTTACTTGAACCTTTCCACGATTGTCAAACAGTCAAAAAACCACTTTCCTTGTATGACGATACAATTCCAAAGAATCCGTTTGATTTTTTTCTACTTATCGTCATCAAACAGGCATTTTTATAGCGTGTACCTGCTCCTTTTGCCTCGTCTATATTTCTTTCTTGCTACATTCGTGCATACCTACATGCTACACATTTGACACTTATCATCTCATCAAAGTAATCGCAGAAAATACACAGACTTGTATAACGGGGCGAAAAAAATTCTGATTATTTTAATATAAAGTATAAATCTTCAGAGGTTATGCAGTCAGCGTCCTCGCAAACATATACAGGTAGAGAGATGCCCAGAGCAGATAATGCAGTGTGCAGAAATGTTCTTTTGGATAATGTATTGGTTGTTGTTAAATGTATCATCGGGTTTGAATAAAAATTGTAACTTGATCAAGAAGTTTGATATTGGTCATTATATCTTCTTGAGTGTACTTTATCATTTGAGCAAATCTTTAAAAAAGTTATCAAACCAGGAGAAAACATGGATTAATTCATGAATGCTTGGAACAAGCGTGCAAAATCAAAAAACACGTTATCGTCACCATTACCATCCATCCTTCCACTGACACTCAAAAATACTACTCTCCCCGCTACTTCACACCATATTTGTGAACTTTGCCGTACAAATTTGCACTTTCTTTACCTTCTTCTCACACACAGATAGAAAAAAACTTATTATAGATGAACAGTTACGACAACGTTGTTGAGTAGTGAAAAAATGAGGAATAAAATGTGGGAAGAAGAAGAAGAGGATTAACATTTCTTGGGTTTGATGAAGCTCAAGTTTTGCTTTCTTGACAGTTGCCTACATGTGGAGCAACAGGAAAACAACATGTGTGAAAGATGCTGCATCTTATTGATCAAGTTGATGTAATGAGATTTGATAACGTTGGTCGATTGTTCTACCTCCGAATGATATCACAATAAAAAGCTGCTTCTTCTAAAATTACCTACACGAATGGACACTATAAAATTATTGACTGTTTCAGCAGTCATTAATGCGAAAAATTCCTGGGAAACGTGAAAGTATTTTATGGAAGAAAAATTGTCAACCAGACTAAATGTCAAAGGATTTCCCCTGGTAATAGACAACCGGGTCTTTGATAACCTTTGATTACAAATGCTACCTAAATTTGACACATTTTTAAAATCCTGGTATGGCTTCAGGATAGAATAAGGATAAAGTACAAGGTTAGATAGATACACAACATAATATGTGCTAAATTAATGCTAATTTTATTTTTACGCAACGAGTATAAATTTGAGTAGATTTTTTCGACAAACCTATAGGTAGATAGGTAGATAGATAGTTAAATGCGATAGTTAACAATGCGAAATAATAATAATAATATAATAATAGTACTACTAATAATTATATTTTCCAAGTAACTATGCAACTAGTTCCTACTAGCTGCTGCACATTTACTACTACCACCAACACCACTACTACTACTACTATATATTGGTACTACAAAACGAACTCTTGGACAATTGCCTAAAAATTTCTTGAAGGACTGGTTTAACAGTCAGTGTGAGGCGATATATAAGTGGACGGCTGAGTGACCATATAATAATTTGTCGTAAGATGATAAGCTATTTATTGTGCTTCTTTGTGTGGCCCCCTGTTGACAAGATGTTTTTATTGCGCAAATCATTTTCTGTGCAGAAGAGAGGACGTATTTTATTTTTAGAGTTTGCAGGTTATTTGGGCTGCATGTGGTGCGATGATATGTATGTATGTACATAAATACATGCCTAGATAATCTACGAGTAGGGGAAAGAATATCCTTATTGTTAGTTTTGCATTCAGTGGCAGGTAAATATATGATCGTAACATAACTCGTAAACCATAAAGCACTCCTTTTGTTTGTTTGTTGTTAAGATTTCATCGCCACTCGGCAACTTATCATCATCATCATCATAAACTGGCAATAAGAAAATCAAATGGTTTTTTATCATTATGATTAAGAATTCAAAATAAAGAGGATAAAGTGCATAAAATCACGAAAAAGCACTTATTCATTTACTTTTCAAGATTAGGGTAAATGTAGCTAAAGTTTATTAGAGAGCCACACACAAGCTCTCATCACCTTGTACAAATGTAAAACCCCTTTAAACTTGATTGTTTCCTGCCAATGAACTGTTACATAAGAAGATATCGACTTATGAGGCAAAAACTAATAAATAGAATTACAAATCAGTAATGAAAAGAGTTTTAAAATTATCATCATTACATATACTGCTTTCTCCAACATTGTAAAAGTGCATATTATGCGTACATACACAATATCCATTTGGGAATGGGCAGCAGGGGATCTCGTCTTTACGACGACAAGTAATCTGACCAAATAATAGCTACTGGCTGCAGTTATGATAACCAAAGTTTTATGCTACTGGTCATTTTGTAATTCATCATTAGGCGGTGAATGCCACTTTGACCGCAGACGAAAAATTTACTTTTTTTCTACTCATCCATAGTCTATCACTGTCATCTATTTATTATTTATTCCAAAATTTTGCCATTAACCTTTCATTGCGCTGCACTGTTGCGTCTGCACATTTACTTCGAATGAAAATGCCTAGACATACATAAGCACTTATGGCTTCAATGATGATGATGAATATGATGATGGTATATAGATAATTTTGAACTTTTGGTTCAGTTGGACAAGTTTGTCTACATAATACATCTTACCTTTCGAAACAAAAAAATATATGTCCTTTTAAAGTTTTTTTTCCAATATGGGTAATGCATACGCATTTTAATTTGAATTAGTATTACGTCATCACCACTTTGTCGTCATCTTCACTGATAATATGGTTTCACATATTCACTTGACTCCTTGCATGAAACATCAAGATGACAGCAATTTAATGCCTATTCATCAACATTGCCAATAATGGTAGCAGAATTATCGGTTGGGTACTTCATAAATTCTTTGGCAGTCGAGAAACTCTACAAAAATGTATTCAATGATCTATTTGAAATATGCAATTGGAGTAGTTAATCTATCTTTTGCTACCAATCAAGATCATCAGTTTGTTGACGATGAGTAATCGCGTGATATTGTATTCTAGTAGTTATAATCCTTTTTATGCATCTACAAAATACCCAAACATTATTCAGCAGATGTGCCTTCTTCCCTACTACTGCGAACACAAAAAAATAAAACATCGTATCATTCATATATACAGACAAAGGATAGCCAACAACTAGATAACTCTAGCCGTAGTGCGAAGGATGCCGTTTGGGAATTCCCATTGAAGCATTTTTGCATGTAGCTTTTATCCTACTTGCACGTACGTAGGTATGATACAGGTAAATACGTATTACATTTTGACGAAAATACCGGCATTACTTTTTAGCTTAAAGAACAATTACATTAGTAATCACATCATATTATTAATAATATATGGAGCAGCCCGGGGAGTGGAGACTCCAGCAGGTGCTCCACGTTCATTTGAATTAAGTAAGCTGATTTGAACAGCATGTGAAAACTTGGGATTTTTAAAAGCAACAGCATGGCGTTGTAAAAAAAAGTTAATTTGCTGGTAATAATCAGTCAGGACAGGACAAAGCTAGAGGAAGCGCAGAAAAGAAAATGCTAAATTATTGGTCGTCCGTCCTGCCCTGCCGTGCCATTTGTTTGTGTTTTAAATAAATTCTCAGCAAGAGTTGCTCAATTAATGTCATCATAACCATTATTAAAGTAAGCAGCTGGCTGTGCATATACAAAAAAATATGCTGATTACTGTTAATTGAAACTTTAATTTGCATTTGAGAGGTGAAATAATATTTCGTTGTTTCTTCTTTGCATGTATTAATTAACACACTGCCAGAAATGCATTTTGTCGGCGGGTATATGTTTGCATTACCTCTATAAACTACTACGAATTAATTGCAGCGGTGTTATTTAACACCAGCGCATAAAACTTTATGCTGCTGCTCCGTGCTGGTGACTGACTACATAAATGACAATGACAAGCGAAAGCAAAAGTAAAGGCGGAAGCCCCATTAGTCACTACCACACCTGGTGTAATGTTTTTGCTACCTAAATACAAATTTTTTTACAACAAAACAATGGACAGATATGCATGCATGTACAATGTAAATACCTGCGTGAATAACGTTGCGCATGGCCACATTGTTATCCAAGGTTTTTTTTAAATTCTGCTAAAATTCACGTCAAGTGTAGTGTTTAGAAGAGAGGGAGATAGACAACAATAATAATACACTTGTACATGATACATTGTTCTGTCTGTTTCTCTTCTGCTGCTGATTGTTTTGTGCGATGTGTATAACAACAATTGCACCTGATAAAATGCCGTGTCTAGTAATGCGTTTTTTGTGTGATGCTCTGTACTGGCAACCAAAAGTAATATACAATTCATTCTTCGTCTCTAAGCGAGATATCTGGGTATTTCCAGTTTACATATCCTGATTTTCCGCCTCAGATCATTTGATCATACTCATCCGCTCCTGATGAAGATGATACTGATGCTGAATTGTAAATATTGCAGATGTGATGCATATTATCATTTACTTACCTCGGAGTGAGTAGAGGATATTGCTATATCGTTTCTTATTGCTGCTCCAAAACACAACACTGCCTGCAATTATATGACTAGAGAGACCTTCTCAATGCAGCTGTAAACAACACTAGATATTATGATGATGAAAGTCATTTTTTCAATGTACTTTTCAAGACGTTTTACACAGAACCATCCATATATTTAAAATCATTATTGTAGACAGTAGGCCTTTATTTATTATACACCTGTGTGCGTATCCTCTATGAAAAAACATTAATTTTTATTTAGGTTCACATTATTATTATTGTTAGTGTTGTACAAGAAGAAGGTAACAACAGTTTTGCATTTTAAGTGCGTTTCTGTATACAGCAGCAGCAAGTGTGCCAACGCCAACAACCATTTATGGTACTGCTCAAAATTGTGTTACAGTAGTTGATCATTATTCACTCACTTTGCTGGCGATGATCAACCAGACAGTCACTCACGATCATTTATCGTCATTGTCAGGATTGAAAACAGAAAGGCAGAGAGTACTCGTTAAAAGTTATGATTTAATAATATAACTACCTTACTAGATCAACTTACTTGAGCTAAACCCAACTTGCATACCATCACGACTTTTTAAAACAGTTAAATGCAATTTGTTTGAATGCTCATACTCATATATATTTTTCCGGATAAATTTTCTACTTTTGGTGCGGGCATTCCACTACACTTTTAAGCAGGTAATTTCATGTTGATGAAATTTCCTTACCATTATGATAAAACGGGTATTAATTTTATTATAATTATTAAGATGAATAAGAAGGAAACATTGATATCACTACAAAATATTATTTGCCCTGGTGTATTGCACGCTTTCTTGCAAACTCACGCGTTATCTTTCCTGCCTGCAATACACACAAAAAATGACCCTCACCGATATGATCATTATTAGGTACGTGGTTTTATTCAATTCAGTGCCGTGTTTGTTGCCATGATTGTGTATATCATCAACCTCTTTGATTTTTGTTATGTCTCTGTCGTCGCCGGAATGAAAAGAATTTTCATGGTATTCCCACAAGTTCAATTGTTTGCAGTGTTTGGTAATGTGCGTTAGAAAAATTTTCAATTATGATCCATGGTCTCTCATTCTGTGCCAGTGATGCATATCTATAATGTGGTATTTTTTACCATGTTCAGTTCTATAACACAACGTATATACATAACAAGAATGTATGCAAACGTATGTAACGATGACCGTACTAATTTGATTCGCGTATCATTTATTCATTCCGTCTCAAGTTTCCAGCTGAAATGGTTTTCCACTCGTTATTGATGTCAAAAGGGATTTCCCATGGCTGCTCTCTTGTTGTTTCAGTGTTTTGATATGCATCTTAATAGCGATTACAGTGATGCTGATATTTATATTTTTTGACTCTTGTTAGATGAGAAGGAGCTTATAGTACTTGCACACCTTTATTGATTCAAGGAAACTTTGCAAGGCAAAAAATGACACCGTTTTAATGTGTTGCTAAACATTTTTTTAACTTGACGTCCTAGAAACAAAAGGATACATGGGTACGTGCACGTTTGAAAGAAGGTGTTACATTTGTCAGTGCTTCCCTCAGGTACCCAGGTAGTGATGCTACAAGCTATTCCGCAGCATATACCTTCAAAAGGCGACGGCATGATGTTGCTCATAATTGATTTTAGCAAATTCATTAAACTATTACGCTTTTCACACTGTAATCCATATCAATTATTATAATAGACGTGTTTGAATTGAAGAAAGCACATGGGTAAAATGAAAATGATGATCGATTGAACTAAACAAGGATTTTTTCAAACACAAGTCTCACTCACAGTGTCTCTGACAGATTACTTGACTCTGGAATGCAGTGATAAGGAAAAAATGCAGAAATCAAAAAGTTGTTTGTGTTAAATGATGTCATTATATTCGCTCAAACAGCAAATAAAATGGTTTAAAATTAATGGTATTGTATAGGTATACAAAGGAACACGCTAACTCGAGTCATTATTATCCTCATCGCAAATCCTTTACAATCAGCACTTTACACCTTTACAACCACTTGATCTGAATATTATTATTTATATAATGTACATATAATGAACCCGGAGCAAAACTGATCATTTTCGTGAGAATGCAAAATGCAAATATTGTACCATTATAGTCTGTATAACAACGATCCAACAAAAACAATAACACTGATAAATATTACAGGCATTAGCCACATAAAATTCACTCATTGAATTAAAATGAAATTGAATTAATCAATAGCGCTTATTTGTTCATTGAAAAATGACATTTTGATGACAGAAATGGCTGAAAAAAACGTTGCTCGTTGTAAAAAATATATTCTGATGAGGATCGGCATGCAATGTCGACGTTGTCACGTGACTAAAAGTGGAAGAGCGTCAAACTGTCCAGCAAAATACATGGTATGAATCTGATAAGTATCTCCCAATCAATAAAAAGCTGTGATCATAAATGAATGAATAAGCACTATACTGCTACTTTGTTACGTATTTAATGAAATATGCACTCAAAAAACGGGAAAAAATTAATACACAACAACAAGTGTACTCGAAGCCGAATTGACGATAATGATACTAATTTTAGACCAATGGAAAGGCACCATTATTACTTTACACGTTGACATTGACATCCATCATAAGTTAATTGCTCTTGTCATGAAATTCCTTTGTATGTATTTTTGTCCTTCTCTCTCCCATCATCGTTTGAGGGGAATCGTTTTCCTATTTCATCATGTTATTTTTTAGTATTCTGAAGTTTCCTGGTAAAAATGATGCAACACATGGAGTGCATTAAGTGTAATAAAGTGCAAGGAGTAATAAGTACTATGTGACGAGATTTTTTTAAACTCTGACGGTGTAAAGATCAAGAATACCACCGTCATCATCATCATCGTCAATGATGATGATAAGTCTCCAGCTACTCTGTTGCTGCTGCGTGCTGAAAATCTCTACAATAAAATACGTTTTGGTTTTCATTTCAAGTGAGACAAAAGATGGTAATCGTTCACAAGGAACAATAATCATTGCATCAGAGGAGTTTCTTATAGCTCCTCCGGTGAATTTTGTGTGCATTGTCATCATCATCACAGGATCTAGAAAAGAACCAGGGTACAGAAAGGGAGCGAAGGCGTACGTACGTGCGTAGCAACCAAGTAACATGCACGGTGCTGCTGTTATCTGTGCAGTTTATCTCTAACTTGTGGTATTGTGGTAACTTGAGGCGTATTCATTCCCTTCCTCTTCTTTTTTCGTCTAAACAACCAAAAGAAAACTCCTTCCTGCCCTCTTGTCATTGTCATAGAAAAAATGTATTTATATTGTTGTGGATACAGCTAAGTTTTGGACATCTTTTGGATTGCTCCTATTTGAACTCACACAAATATTTTTTTTTTCATTTCGTCTTCTATATTACGACGGGTACTTCTCATTCTGTTCTCGTTTTTCCACTTATCCTCGTTTAATGACAACATTATGAATTTCCCTTTCCCCCTTTTGCATTTTTGTGATGATGATGCTGCTTGTTTGAGGTGTTGGAGAGTCTACACTCATGATGACTATGAATGTTCATGATATCTGTGTCTATTGTGAAACTTGAGAATCGCAGAGACAGGCATAATGCTTACTCTCAAGAGCTTATCTTTTTTCTCGATCGGGAATGCCATGGAAAAATAATTTCACAATATTACACTTACTTCATGCTTTCATTTTTCATAGGTACTGCTTGCTGTGACCATTGATTTGCATCCAATTTGAGTTACATTTTTTAGTTACTTCAATCAAAAAAATACATCAGTTGTTTCACCAACTTTTTGTCTGCTAGTTCATTGGCACTGTAACAGCTTTCAGTTGAAACCCTATTGCTGTTATCGCATTCCAGAAAAAGAACTTTATTGAATGTCCATAGTAGTACTCCCTGTCCATTTCGTTATTAGTGAAGGTCTATTAGGCAGAATGATCTGTAAATGTATATTATGCGATCTACATGAAAAAATCTTGTATTGGATAAAGAAAATATGTAACCGCTCATTTTTAAATGTTTTACAAGACATCACGGAGTAGCAACAACAACTATTTAGCTTGCAATGTTGTACTAAGCCATTATTGATACATTAAACAAGATTCAGTGTAGTAATGATGATGGCTTGGTTGAAAAATGAGATGATGATGCTATTAGAAACGGTTACATAAGAGCAATAAATTGCCAATTAATGCGAATAGACAAATGAAAGCTGTTGTACTTAGCAATCTTTATCATGCAAAGACCACATTAATTAAATAAATATTTTTATAACTATTCATTTAACTGGTTCAATCGCATACTTCACTGCAGCAATCTTCCGAGCAACAGTGTTTTTAGGGGACACAAATAAAAAAGGACCACATAATACGATTCCTTTTTAATAAAAAATACGTATTATCAATAGCACATATTACGAATAGCTAAATTGAAGTAGAATGAGAATGAGGAAAGGAAGCATAATTAATTCCTTCAAAATATGTATAGAAAAAGAAAAGGTAATAATTGTCTTTTTTCTTCTCAATACAAAAGATAAGGTAAAGGACAAATCAGGTTTACTTACAATTGCAACACATCATATTTTTATTCTCGGTATATCAAGTAAGTGTTGCATCAGTGTTCTAAAATAATAACCGTAGATGCTTGTCACGACAGTAAAAAGTAATTACTCAAAAATAGCTTAAATTATGTTGATTTTTTCGCAAATACTCTTCATCATTTCTTTTACAAGAACTTCACAAACGCTGCAACAGACTGGTAAAGATTGGTGAACAAGTTGCTGTGCTGCTGCCTTCATAAAGAAAAAAGCTAATTTATTTGTTTTTAAGCACAATAATCGCACAGTGTAATTGCTAATCAGACATTAAATGAGGGGACGACGATATAGTTGCCTCTATGTATGCTTATGCATTTTCGGACAAATATAAGCATGTTTTCGATGACATCATCATCATTCACTCCCAAACCCAAATCTTTTTTTTACAAGAACAATAAATCTTGTATTTATTTTCGCTCATAGTCAAGTCATCATCATCATCATCACCAGAGTCAAAATCAGAAGCTACATTTCAACAACTACTTCCACTGGTGCTGCTGCTTGCTAGCATAATAATAACAATAAGTAGTAGTAATAGGAGTAAGTAGATATACACAAGAAATGCATTTTACATGCAGTTTACAAGCCGTACAGGACAGACACCAGACATGTCACGCATACGCGATGAAAAAATGCGACCTGTTTGCCGGGACCTATCCGTCTATCCATCCATTTATTATCTACCCATCGTTTTAAAAAAAATCCGTTGAAGTAGTTAGCATCTAGTGGTGAGTTCTTGTGAAGGCTAAAATGTAGGCATAAACATTATGACCATGTCCATGGCTGTCTATTTCAATGCAGTTAATACATCAAAATACCTAATCATTGATTCTCATTTAGTTGGCATCGTATAATTAATTTGTTTCTCAGCAATAACAACAACGTACATTTTATTAGAATCCAACATGAATGGCGAACTTTTTCACCAACGTTTCGTTTGATTTAGAAAACTAAATCAGCTGTCATTGTTTACGTTTTTGCTATCCTTAAGATATCTGTGACTAATTAGAAAAAGTTTCAAATCTTCTTGGTTTCTTTTACTGTCCGTTATTTCCTTTGTTAAAAAATATATTATTCTCCGACGAAATCATTTTTTTAGTCTTTCACCAACCAGGAAAAGTGTGATTAACTACCAATCTTTTTTCACAATGATTATTTTTTTGACATGTTGATAGTTAGTTAACGATGTACTTAAAATGTCTACTAGGTAGTTTACAACAACTACAACAACAACAACAACAATTTTCATTGAACATTTTAACATTTTAAAAATAAAAAAGACGTAGAGAATAATAGAAGAGCCAGGCACAAAATTTGTATTTTTTTGCAGCAGTGTGGACTTCGTCTTGGTTTTTTAGGTATGTGTAAGCTAATAAGCTATCATGCAGTTAGTGGGCATTTATCTAAAAGTGTTTTTCGGTCATATCCCCATAAAAGTAATCATACAGCAGATTTTTAGCATCACTTTTGTTTCTATGATCGAATGTAAGTAATCTTGATCTTATTGCAATGCAGTGGAGTAATGATGATCATGATCATCATGACCACTGATGTTATGGTCGTTATGCAAATTTAATGCACCCGCAACAAAAATAATGTTTTTTTCTAAAAAGATTTCTCTCAAATGAAGGAATGGTTGAATAAAAAATTGCTTATTATTACTGCATCATCGGTGAAGGCAGTGGTACATAAAGAAACTTGTTGTTTTTACCGAGTGAGTAAAAAAATCGTTGTGATAATTTTATGGAAAGCAACACGGTGGAAGATCAAACGATTTTCCAATGGCTAATAAAGTCTTTTAAAACGTGTAATTTTTGTTTAATCTTTGATTTTATTGCGGTGTACAGGATGATGAGTTTTTCCTTTAATGAGTTGTTTAATCATGTATGTGTATGCATGTATCATGTCCATTTTTTTGTCTGGCGTTGGACAATTTAGATAATATTATGAATGTAAAAATGAAGAGAACGTTCTGCGAGGACAAGAAATTGCAGCAGCAGTAAAAGCAGCAGAGGTACTAACTAACTACTTCTGTTGCAATTTCAATGTTTTCTTCCATTACTAAATTGTTAGACTATTCAAGCAAATAGGCCACAGTAGCAGGTTATTCAGCAGCAGATATATTATCCATGTACTATGCGTCTTTTCAGTCATAAAAACCAAGTCTCCTTCTTATTGTACTATTGCTATACCTGCTGCCGTTCTTTGACACTGATATGATGACGTCTTTTCATTCATGAGGCCAACTTTCAAAGCCGAAATCGAATCATAAAATTACAGTTTTGGGCCAAAACTTTTGGCACAATATTTATCAGCGTTTATCCAACGAGACTTTAAGGTCTTGAGTAAAAAAACAGGGATAATAGGGATATGTTAATACAAGGTTTTCCTAGTATGCTGTTGTTGTTGTTATTTTTGAATAGGTAGTTTGCTCGTTTGAATATTTATTCAAATAGTGCCGTTGAACAAAGTTCAACTAAACCGGCAGTGTAGCAATCATTCATTCAGATGTGCAGTATATCGCCGACAGTAGCGAACATAAAACTGGAAGAAAATTAGTAGCATTTGAAAGCTCAAAAAGTTTTGCCGAGTATATTTATCATCAGCTTTCACTCATTCATTCATACCGATCCTGTATGTAATTGTAATTTATGAAATGTGTAATAGTATGTAATTCTGCTGCTGATGATGAGGATGATCAAGATGGTGGTTTGATACCAAATTGCATTCCTCACCAATCTTCAGAAAAGAGCTGAATCGAAGGTTTTACAGAAATAGAAATTCTAATTCAATTCTAAATATTACTAATGGATATAGATGCAAAGATGTACGTGACGTGTCAAAAGAAAGTTGAACACTGGTTTGTCTTTAAGGGCAATTAATTACTCATTGTCTAAAATTTCAATGGCAAATGGAGGAATGGCATGACATGCGAAAAATAAATAAATGCGAAGTGAGACAAAATACATATTACTGTTAGCATTTTGTAAAAATTAATCTTTTCTCATCTTTATCATCGCTTATTGCATGAGAGAGACATGTTGGAGTCAACTTTTTTTCCGATATAAGTAGACACTTGTCGTAATGGTGCTTGGTTTGCAGTATAACTTCAAATTTGAGACAGCCGCAGCAGCAGATGCAGACCATATTTACTTGCCCGGTAACTTTTTATGTCTGAGTCTGAAGTAATTACTGCAAGATATTTCTAGATTTCAATTGTGAAGCAAGTACAATTGAAATTTGAAATTCTGGTTTATTTTCTTATCTATTCTGCACTTTTTTCTTGATAGATTCATGCTGTCCTAGGCAATCTGAAGTTTTATTTTATCATAGCCTTCGTTGCAATTACATATATGATAAATATTTGAAAGATAAAAAACATTTTTAATGTATTTGTATGATTTTTCAGTACAACATCACCAGAGAAGAGTACATTCAAGCTTACACTGAATACATGACGAATGTGAAGAAAAGACGGCTTGCCAACCGAAGTTTGACTGGAGTCAAGGATCGGCGAAGAAATGCTGTCACCATTACCAAAACCTACCATGACAATGGCACAGGTATGTTATCCACCGTGTTTTGACTTTTTTGTTGATTGTAAGAAGAGGTTACACCACATATATAAATTCAACTTTCACCGCACAACACAAATTTTCGCAGATTCACCGGCGCTAACTACTATGACCAGTATTAATTAATGCATCCTCTTGACTGTCTGGCATTTTGGTTTTCATTACTAAACTGCTTTATGGTCTAACTATCCAATGTTTATTTGCTTATTGCTAAATTTCAAGCCATCCTACTTACTATTATTCCTACATAGTTAGTGAGCTCTGCATTGTGCTTTTAAAGTGAGAAGCTATAATCTATATGGAATTAGGATATAAATTAGATGAAATAAAAATACGAGGGTCAATCGGTAATTGTTAATAGTACGTTATAGCTATAGCATTATCCTTCTAGCTTTTAGAGCAAGCTTCAGTTGTAATTATAACTTTCCTACACAAACAGACACGTCTCGTTAATGGTATGTGACGATGTTGATAACTTGATAAGTAAAGTATAAACTCGTCGTCGTCAAAAATCAAAATCCTCATAACATTTGCCAAAATCAGAGACTGAAGTAACCTATAGTAAAATAAGTATGGTTGCTGTAAGTAGTTATTACCAAATAAGTTGAATGTCATGTTCACTAATCCGTTTTCATTACATTAGTCTTTTTTTCTTCTACAGAAGATACGTTCGTATTTATATATACATAGTTACATGTTGTGTAAAATGAAAGCAGGTGCAGTTATAAGAGAATAAAACCATAGCAATAATAATGTTGTTGTTTTTACCTGCGCCTGCACATATTCAACAATAGCAAAAGGTTCTGTTTAGTCAAGTCATTTGCTTACTACTTGCATTGATATTAGTAGGCACAATTATGTTGCATCCCTGATTTGACTGATAAGTGTACCGAAAAACGGTTTGCAGTATTTTTGGACTGAAAATTACGTTTCTAGGTGATTTAGAGAAGGTCATTACACGAAAAGTGTTGCAACTAGTGTGTCTCACAAACTGTGACTATGTGTGAATGCATAGGATTTTATTTACTGTGGTTTTTTTAAACGGGATGATGATGGCCATGAAAAAAGGTGAATGAGAGTATGTACTACATGAGCTGACACATACGTTAACAACCAACACACACAGACTGACTGAGTGAGAGAGAGAGGGTGAAACTGGTGAGAGATTTGAAAGACGTTTGTGGAAAAATTAATCACATTTTCTACGCTCACTCATTCTTTCACTGCCTCATCAGTATGATCAGTAGTGGCAGGAGGAGCTGAACTAAGTAAGTATTCATGTATTTTTCTCACATCATAAATTGTTCGGTTCTCCATCTTTTTTAAACCTATATGATTGGCAGGTCACGCAATGGGGAAGAAACCTGAATAAAACACTATGTAAATACCTGCAGGAGAATTTAAAATTATTGCTCTTTTTGGCATAGCTTTAAGATTTTTTTTTGAGCTGAAGATGTATGAACTATGAATGATCAAAGGTTCCCAATTTTGGAATGTTTTCTATTCAAAAGGAAAAAAATAAAAATAAAACGCAGTTGTTCATCATTTTTGTTTATAGTTGCAAAGTCAGGGCGGCAAACAGGTACATAGGTATGATTATGCACTTACTTTGCCCATTAAAAAAGCAAAACTACAAATTAGACAAATTGTCCTTTATTTCATAAGCACGATTACAAAAGAGAAAAATAAGCAGTCGTCAATAGGGTTCACACTATTCTTGTCAAAATCTCATGTCAGCAATAAATAAAATATTGTTTTCATGGGTAAAGCAGTAATTTTTCCAACAATTTGCATAATTGACAATTTCTGTTGGTGGAAAAACAAAATACCAAATACATAAATAATATCTGCATCGACATATTTATTAACCGTACCATTTTAATGTACAGTGGTAATTGATGGGTTAATGATGTCTGTCTGTCTACCTGTGAGCTATATATAATTAGTATTTAATTTGCCTAAAAAATGGTCATCATGGGCTTTTCATAGTCTAGTTCAACTTGCTAAATGTTGTAAAACGGTTTTTATTCATGTTTAGTCGCTAAGCTTAGGTAAGGTAGTTGTATTATTTCATCGGTGTGCACATTGTTGTTAACACATAATGCGTATTTCATAATTGCATTACTAAAAATACCAGTTTTCAATCAAATCAATGAACAAAACTTTGTGTTTTCGTTAGCGCTCATGTTGGGCTACAGATCTATTAAAGTGACAAGGGTTACTTTCTTTATATTATTATTTCAGATGAATTGTTTTACTTTATTTATTTTGAGCTATGCAGAAATATTTAATTCACTGTAAATACATTTTGCGATTTTCATAGTAACAATAAACATTAAAAATCGGTAGTTGTAATACTTGATTGAAGTGGATGATTGCGGTGTATGTATTAATGTGCATAGCGAGCTGTAAGTTGTATGTACTCAAAATTACGGCGTTTCATTTATTTATTACAGCCGAGAATTGACATGCCCCTAAATAACACATTATGTGCAGTTTTAAATCTTATTGATTAAATTCTCAGAAGACGTGAAATGTTGTTATGGGAGATAGTTTAGAAAGATAAATTGCATTCAAATAGAATTAGGCATGAATTTACCAGATATACATATAAACATGCATACCTTTGCATCCAAACTTTTTAAAGCAATGACTCCTCTTCAATTTGACATGACATGCGTAGAGATTATTTCTGGTTTCTCTCTTCAGTAAACAACATTTTTCATCTTGCTGGTGTGTTGTTCTGATTAAAACAATGCGAGGATGATGAGCAAGCTATCCACTCTCATTGTTTACACAGTAGCAGTAGTAGTAACAATAATGCTACTTAATCAATAAATTATTATTGATTAAATAATTTATGGCAGCCGTTTATATTTTTTCTTCTCATATTATTCACATAAATATAATTAATAATTACAGTCCCTGTAAATCCAACAGTTGTCCGTTAATAGTTATTACACCCTTACAATTAAATAAAGTCATGATTCGACCCACCCTTTCACATGTGAAAAAGAGCAATGATTACTTGCTTGGTGGTAATGGTAATTTACCATCTACAAAAAATATTATTGCCATGTGTGCAATGTGCACAGCGCATTCTTGTATGTGCGTAAAACAACAAAAGGTTACGTTTCCACTGAAATAACGTTTTTTGTGACGAATCCCATATTTGGTTTATCGTCATTATTATCTTTTTTCCAGTTATGGGTTAAGGAGAAGGATCAAGAGTAATGATCTCATTGTTGATGACATGGACTGGTGGCTGGCGCGTCCGTCAGAGGCTTGGAAAAATTTAAAACAAAATCTCAATTCATTACAAGTTACATAAACCATTCATGGAAAAAAGGAGTTTTATAGAAACAGGGCTGGTTGGTTTTGGTAGGAAAAGTTGATATTTTCAAAGGGGTTGTGTGAGTTGAAACATTATCGTCGTCACCTGCATGCACATATATTAAATTAAATAGTTGTTATGTGTATTTAATTATTGTAAGAATAATTTCATCCTTTTTTACTTTTTTCCTACTACTACTTCTGCTACTAGTGCATTGTCAAGCGCGCTAAACGAATAAAATAGGCAAACATTTTTTTTCGCAAATAAAGTTGAGCAGCTTGTGTATACAGCAAGTGTAACGCCGAATTCGCTGCCGCTGCGTTCAGAGTGAAAATATTTCGCCAGGTTTCTTTTGATCCGTCTTATTTCCTTCACAAATAACGTATAATTATCTCTTTAATTTGAACTTCAATTCTCTCTCTTGCCTTTCTTCCTTGCACACTGTTGCAGCAAGAATTTGATTTGAGTAAACTACAAATAATACCAGTCAAGTAACTGGTAGCTCTAAAAAGGCAGAGGGGGATAACGCAATAATAATAATAATAATAATAATACCAAATAGAAAATACGTACAAGAATTTGTTGCTGTCCAAGCAACTGCAGGCAAGGCAGACATGAGCAGTTTAAAAGATGGCATAAAAATACTGCTACTGCTTTTATTCTACTAATGCACCACTGGCATTACTGCAAAAATGTAAAAAGCTGTCCGTCGCAAGCTCACCAACTTTTTTTCCCTGAAAGATCATCATTAAACACTTAATTGGTTTAGTTTGTTTCCTACAACTCCTTAAAGACCCTCTGAATATTATGTTTCGTTTTGTTGAAAGCTCTAAAGAGAAAGAGAGATTGGGAGGAAAAATATTTTTACGGCTCCCTCTCTTCTTTCCAATTTAACCCTTTTCTACTGCTGGTGATGTTTCTTGCAGAAGAATTAAAGATTGACGGTAAAATAATAATATTATTGTGAAAACATCAGTTTTGCGCAGCTCTGGCTTGGCTACATTAATTGAGTGATGGCAAAGATCATGTGGTCAAGTGCCAATGTCTCTCTATTTCTATTTCCTCTAGTTCTCCTGTATCGTAACTTTAAAATACAAAAAACGATAGGTAACTCAACAAAACTGCTCGTAATCTCTTGCAAAACATGCCTCTTAATTAAATCGAGAAAGAAAGTAAAATTTAACTCTATTGAAAACTGCGGAGCCATGTGAAAATAATACAATATTACTAGTAATTATAATATGATAGGTACGTAACAATAATATACATACATATACATAATACATACATGATGTGTAGACTCTGTGTAGGCATCTAATATGCAACTGCCCATACTTGCTGTTTTTTTCTGTTTTTGGAAAAAAGTGCACCTTTAAACAAAATTATCCGAGTGAACTTTGAGCCCATTTAAAATGCGACATGCCAACTTGGTCAAAATTGTCTGCTGAGGTTTCGTCTTGTGATTTTTTTCGGGGAGAGCTCTCAATTTAATGGCTTCTCTTGCACTTGGATACTCAAAAAGTTTAACGTGCACAATAATAATGACGAATGCACATATTTGTATGAAAGTACAATATGTGCACACCATTGTAATAAGAAGACGACAACAACAATTCCAACTCCTTTTTTGCCTTCATGCATGCATTAAAAATGTGCTTCCGTGCATGCTGCCTTTGCAAGTGCATGATTATAACTACTACTACTACTACTGAGGAGGATGATGAGGGTAATAAATAGGCGATAATTAAATAAATGACTTTCAAAACGCCTTTTAAAACTTTCTATTAATCAGCAACATGTTGATGCTAGAGCACAAGTCATTTAATCACTGCTTCGTTCTTTTTTGCGCTTGTCGACAGGATTGCTGTCGTCTCTGTCTCTCATTTCTCTTTCATTTATTACCAGCATGGTTTCAAAACTGTTCTCATATTTTTATGGTTAGCAAAGGGCCGAGAAAATTCCTTGTTTTTCTTTTAAAAAAAGTTTCTTGCGAATTCCACAGCTGACTTTGCATTTAAACTGGCAGTTTAACACGCTTCGTTCAACTGATTTTAGTTGCGGTTGCTGCGGCAAGCACATGCACACACGTACGCTAACTACAAGTACGTAAACAACATTTCTCACACAATCACTTTGTAATTCTTATGAAATTGCCTACATAGACTAGGAACAATGACACATGTATTTATTCCACTTTCAACAGCATATAAGCGACTTGCACTTGTCATTTTTGTTTTGCATGGTTTTCCACTACTACTAATATGACCATATTACGTTCAAAAAATATTTGAATAATAAAAATAGATTAAAGGTTTACACTCAAAAACTTTTTCTGCATTTCATCGTAGTATGAAAGCAATATCAAGATATGATAGCATAGAAGAGGTGGGTACGTTTTTGTAGACTCACTACTATTATCATTTTACAGCGTCTGTGTTGAAAGTGCCTACAGAGACAAAGAGAGATTTTCCATGAGAGGCTTTGTCAAAGGACATTGAACAGGTGAAATGGCAGTTATTCTCTACGTTTTCAACATGGGATACATTGTTTTCCGTCATTTTTTAATCTTAATAGTCTTAATATGGCTAATCCAATACGATGATAAACGTCACTTTTGAACACTGTTTGGCTAGTTAGTATTCCTAGTTCGGCAAGCTAGTAATAAACGATTATTACAAATTACAACAATAAAATATTTCTTGTAACTTTTTTGAATATGGAAAAAGTATAAATTAGTTTTGTTGCCGGATTTATGAGCACGCTTATGTCTCATGTCTTATTATATTATTATAAAGTCACAATTTTTCTCCTTTTTCGTCGCGTAGATAAATGATGCAATTAATTTCACGTTTCCCATGCGTGCGTGCGGAAGAACTGTCGGAAAATAATTATCATACTTTTTATAGAAGAGAAACTGCTTGCATGATTAGGAGAAACAATGCTAGGAGAAAGAAGGATAAAAATCTTGCGCGTTAAAAAATTCCTCATCAACCTGTCTCAATGGTTGGTTCTCAACAAAATAAGGCGACGGACTGAATACTCTGTTCATAGAGCTAATAATTCAATTCACGCTCCAAGCTTATCAGATATCAGAAATCTTATATTTAAAAAACCTTTTGGTTTTTTTCACTTTAATTTTTTGCATCAAAAGCATTGTATTGAGCGTGTCTAATTCCTTTTTGCATTTCCTTGCTGCATCTTTTGACCGTATCACAGGATCACTTTCTCCTTATATAGAAATCATTTGCAAGTGTTGATTTAGAGACAACGAGACAGATCCTCCATATTTTTTGGCTTTGTTAAATCCCTTCTCAAGTTTCCTTTCTGCCATATCGATGACAACCACGTGTATGCTAATAACCTGCTTGCTCATACGTCCTTTTCACTATGAAACGTCAAATCTGACAAGGGAGAAAAAAATGAATTAAAAAAAACAGAAATATCATCAGCCACCAAGGAAAGAAGATTCTTACATTTCCCCAAAATTTATGCACTCCCTTGACGAAAGCGTTGAAATGGTGATGATTATGTTTTGTTTGTTGCTTCAATAATAAAATTAACTCTGCTGACATG
>JAANSP010000110.1:0-30793 GCA_036850745.1 Homidia socia
GGGTATCTGACGTTTGGAATGCATAGAAGATCCAAATAAGCGTGAAATTGCATAATCGGAATAAAAAACTTGATGGAAATCAATTTAGACCGAGTCACTTCACCTCATCGATCTGCCAATGAAAATGCTACAGTTCGTGGAAAGCTGATTATATTGACGCATCATTTCCCGTGGAATCTAGTCAAAATTGGTCTGGGTGTGGAGTCCAACGGTAATGAACCAATTTGTGAAATCGAACAGGATGTTATTGTCGATGATGAAACAGGAGAAAAGTACATTATTGAAAGCAAGGGAGATGACATGTCGCTCTTTTCGGGAGTTTATTCTCCTTGCCATTTCGAAAGATGTATCCATGTTGGATGTTTGGAAATTGAAAACGTTTCGTTGGAATTCAAGAAAAAGGTTTCCAAATATTTATTCGAGAATATGGATGCAATGCCTATCTTTGTAACTCCAAATGTCTATAGTGGACACGAAACCTATTGTGCAAGCAACATTCGCCCCCTTTTTCATTACACTATATGGACAACAGCCATTTCAAACATGGAGAATAAGGCAATTTGGGAATGCTATTACAAACTCAATGAAGCATATGTAGATCCAGTAATCACGATATTCTCAGATATGGATTATATTTGGATTCATGACTATCAATTGTTCCTGTTGCCATCCATGATCCAACAACGACTTCCCAATGCCATAATTGGATTTTATTTCCAATGTATATTTCCCAGCACTGAAGTGTTCAGATGCCTTCCTCGCAGAAAGGAATTGTTGATGGGAGTATTAGGAAGTGGATTAATTGGATTTCAAAATTATTCGTATGCCAGGCATTTTATCAGCAGTTGCACAAGAATTCTGGGACTGGAATCATCACCAACCGGAATCAATTACGATGGAAAAATGATTTCGGTTGGAATCTTTCCCACGGGTGTTCAAGTTGACAAGATATTGGAAATGAAAGAACAAAATAGCGTACTAGAAAAAATCGAATTTATCAGAGAAAATTATAAAGACAAAAAGATAATTATTGGAAGAGATCAAGGCAACCATGTCAAAGGGGTTGTCCACAAATTGAATGCGTTTGAACAATTTCTGGAAGATTTTCCAGAATGGAGACGAAAAGTAGTGTTGATTCAAATCACGATTCCTATACCTCATGAGGATCCCAAGACCGAACTTCGTATTTGGGAAACAGTTTCACGAATCAACGGAAAGTTTGGCGGCTTAGACTACGTGCCGGTTCAGTATTTTAATCAACGGTTTGATCATGACCATTACTTGGCATTGTTATGTTCTGCAGACATGTTGTTGATAACATCAGAACGGGATGCAACTAACGAAACAGCGAATGAATTTATTCTGTGTCAAATGGAAAAGAAGAGTCCGCTTATTATTAGCGAATTTGTAGGGAATGCAGGATCATTTGGAGCGGCTTTGATAGTCAATCCTTGGGATAGGAAAGGAGTTTCCAATGCTATCAATGAGGCATTTTGTATGAATGAATTGGAAAAAAGCATTCGTCATCGACAGCTTCTTGGAATTGTTTCACAATTTTCTCAAAAATACTGGGGACAATCGTACATTGATGAATTGATCCAAGTCAGTGAATCCATGGATGATCATACTAAAACATCGTATTTGAATTTGGGTAGTTGTGTGAAAGAGTTTGGAAATTCCAACAAAAGATTGTTCTTGTTGGATTATGACGGTACATTGGTCAATATCACCTCGGTACCGGATGCGGCTGTCCCACCTCTTTCGTTGATTCGACTTTTGACTACACTTGCCAACGATCCCAAAAACATTGTCTTTATCGTTTCTGGAAGAGATGGTAGGTTTTTAGATAGATGGTTAGGATCTATTAAACAAATTGGGATGGCGGCCGAGCATGGATGTTTCATCAAGTTTCCAAATGGAGATTGGGAAAACCAGACATTGTCGTGCGAGTTGGAATCGTGGGGAGGAGAATTGTTCCCGATTTTTGAGTATTATACCGAGCGAACGCCACACTCGTTTATCGAAAGGAAAAGGGTGTCAATCACATGGCATTACAGACTAGCCGATCCAGAATTTGGATCCAAACAAGCAAAGGAGCTACAAAACCATTTGGAAAGCCAGATTCTGTCCAAGCTGCCAGTCGAAGTAATAGCTGGAAAGAAGAACCTGGAGGTAAGGCCAATTGCAGTGAACAAGGGAGAAGTGGCCAGAAAATTATTGAGTGTATACACCGATTGCAACTTGGTTTTCTGCGTCGGAGATGATAGGACTGACGAGGACATGTTTAGAATGATCAAAAAATCAAACATTCCTGAAACGAGGCAGTTTACATGTACCGTTGGACCATCGTCCAAGGTGACCGCAGCCAAATTCCACATTTTCTCGCCCAATGAGGTATTTAGAATATTGGGAAGGTTATCCGATACGGGTATTTCCAAGTAAATAAACAAACATGAGGATGAATTTGTAGGCCCTGTATCTGTCAGCATACTCTCTACGACATGCTGTTATCAAAGGGCCGTTGCTGTGTATGAATTTTTAGATTTTTTATTTGTTTTCATGACCAGAATTCACGAATCCCCCGAACACGCAAGCAATCTGGATCAAGAATACAACGACCCGCCTCCAAGTATATTTACCAACGCGTCACGGGCTAGACGAGCCTATCATTCGATTGCTCCTACATCTTTAGAAGGTAGAAATCGAAGGCCATCTGATACTACATCCGGATTTTGTCCATCAACAACCACAACGAATCCCGGGTTTAAGCCGGACAAACTAGAAGTCAAGAATCCATCTATAATAGATACTCGACAGATTCCTTCGCCTATTCAGGTTCAAGAACAAGACCAGCAATATTTCGATAATCGTAAATATGTTCACCAGCAATCACCATATCCGCTTTCATCGACTAATTTTTGTGGAGTTGATGATGGTAACTCGATCCCCAAGTTTATTCGAACCAGTATACAGGAAATTCCATGCACCAAAGATATGATGGACAGTCTTTCTATTCCATTTGGAATTGTTGTACAGCCACTGGCCATGCTTAGATCAGATGAGGATCCCGTTAGAATTGTGGATATGGGGTCAAATGGACCGATTAGATGTGGAAAATGCAAAGCTTATATCAATCCACATGTAATTTTCCGTGATAATGGGAGCAGGTATGTCTGTAATTTGTGCAAGGGCGTGAATCCAGTTCCCCGAGATTATTTCTGTACTCTAGATGCAACTGGACGACGGTCTGACCTACAATATCGACCGGAGCTTTGTTACGGAACTGTAGATCTAATAGCTACCAAGGATTATTGTTTAAAGGAACCCAAACCTCCGCTCGTTACGTTTTTGATCGATGTAACAGTTTCTTCTATTCGGTCCGGATTGGTCTTGTCAGCGGTGAGAGCGATCCGAAATTATATTTCCACCCAGCAAGAGACCACTCCGGAAAGAATCTCTATTGTTACATTTGACAAGACCATTCATTTCTATTCCCTTTCAACTGATCAGCCAGAAATGTACATCGTTTCGGATATTGACGATCCGTTTATTCCTGTGGAACCCAGCTTGTTTTTTGGAGGTTTCGACTCGAACTCACTGCAAAAGATACATTCTGTGTTGGATATTATTTCCACATTGTTCGAAAGTAATCTTGGTTCGTGTTCGGCCCTAGGTTCGGGGCTGATGGCAGTAGTGAGAACAATGGAAGAATCTGGAGGGAGGATTGTGGTTTTCCAAAACAGTTCGGCTAATTATGGACTTGGAGCCTTGACTGGAAGGAACATGCAGGATAATATTTCGGTAGGGGAACGGGAAAAAAGAATGTTTTCGCCGCAGAATGAATATTTCCATTCTATGGGAGAAAAATGCTCATCACATGGGATATCGGTAGATATGTTCCTTTGTCCAACAACCAACTATATTGTTGTTGCCACAATTGGATTGGTATCAATTGTGACTGGAGGGAAAACTCATTATTATCCGTCTTTTTGTCCAGATAGGGACGAATCTAATATTGTGCGGACATTGCAATGGGATTTGTACAAGCCATATATTTTTGACGGATTAATTCGTGTCAGAGTGGGAAATGGTCTAACTATCAAGGAATATCACGGAAATTTTTGTATGAGAAACTCAACCGAAATAGAATTGGCAAGGATTGATTCGGATACTTCATTTTCATTGTTACTTGAACAAGATAAGAAATTCGGCGAAAATGAACTTGTTGGTGTTCAGGTAACTATTGTTCATACTGATAGGTACGGGAAGAGAAAAATCCGACTCCTCAATTTGAATTTGAAAACAACCAAAAATCCAACCAACGTATTTAAAACAGCAGATATTGAATCCATAATGAATTTGGTTTTGAAATCGTCAATCGGAAACGTTGCTGTGCTTTCTCTTGCACAAATTCGAAAGATCATTTTGGAACGTGCTGTTCTTCTTCTTGCAGGATATCGAAAGCAATGTTCATCGGGATCATCTACAGGACAACTTGTTCTCCCCGAAACATTGAAATTATTGCCTATTTACTCGCTCTGTCTTATAAAAAGTCAGTTATTTTGCGATTCCAGCAGAGTATCCAGTGATTGGAGAATCAGTTTGTTAAGGTTGCTGAGAGGAAAAGACAGTGCTTCAATAATGGCCTTTTTATATCCCAGATTGTACCGATTGATAGGCGATCATGTTGTGGATGAAGGTTATGATGCATATAAAAGGAAATCCGTCCAGCCGCTCACCAAAGCTTTTTTAGATGATGGAAATATCTATGTCCTTGAAAATGGAATGGAAATTATTGTGTGGATTGGAAACTTGGTTCCACTCATTGTAATAGAAGACCTATTCGGTGGATCCGTGTTGAATCAAATGAAATTGGTTCAACCACTTCCAGTATTGGATACGGGATATTCCAAACAAATGCATAGTCTTTTGGATTCCATAGAGATTCAGAGACAAACAAATTTGAGACTAGTGATTGCTAATCGGCAAATGGATAACGAAGCTCAGTTTTTGAATCACCTGGTTGAAGACAAGAACCATTTTGGATCCGATTATGTTGGATTTTTATGTACTTTACATTCCCAAATCCAGGGTGTTATCGATAGTTAGTGCTAATAAACAAAATGAAAAATACATTGCCGTGGAAATGTCAATCGATTATTCTCAATTATTTTCGGGAGGGGGAGTATGTATCGGGACTAGACCTTTTTGTACAGTTATTAGGAATCGATCAAACAACATACTGTCCACCGCCCAAAATAGTTGGTTTTATCGTCCACACTTTGATATTAAATATGGATGATGTTTGTGTGATGAACAAGGCCGCAGTTACTTTGGAATGTATTGTCTCAAAGTATCCAGGTTCGGTATTCGAATGCTGTTTCTTTGACCTTGGACCGTCAACCGATTTTTTCCAGTTCTTGGAAATAGCTTATAGATCAAATAAACAGCGACAGGTGGAATTGGCATTGGGGTTCTATTTTCAAGTCCTTTGCAAAGATTTGAATGAGCGTCGATACAAGAGCCTTGTATTTCGACTGTTTTTCCAAATATCGCCTTTTCTTTTCAGAAACAAGCTCCACATCCTGTTAGATCCAATTGTTTGTCAACACTCTTTTAGAACCTACAAGTATTTGGTAATTATTTTAAATGCCTTGTTTTGGCTAAATGAGGGGTTCAGCTCGCGAAAATTTATAGAAATTCTGGATTCTGTTCTTGTAGAATCCAAATCAAAAAGATATCTATTCTACAGTCAGTTGGACAGCGAGTTAATTATCAAATGTGCGGTATATATAATACACAAGCCAGATTCATTTCTTGAAAATGTAGACCCGAAAGAATTTGTTGATCAAATCAAGGCTCTAGTAAACAGGCACGACAAGGAATTGTTACTGGGCTACGCCTTATTCGTCATTGGATGTATGTCGAGTGATAGGTTCAGATCGCTTATAGAAGAAGTACTCGGGGATATATTGATGGTTTTAGAATCGAAAAAACTGGTTGTCGACACAAATGACTTGGAATTGATGATACATCGGATTAGATCCATGTCTAGGTCAACTCATTGATTCTAGGTTGGTCCGATAGGGATGAATATGTGACAAAAGTAGACTTTAAAGAAAATGATCCGGGATTCACGAACACGATACCGTTCTCTTTGAATGAATATGAAGTGCAAGTATCTGCCAACACCACAAGTTGAGGAAAGGGAATGAGTTTGAAAATCGAGTCCAATTGGAACGATATTGGTTGAATGGCAGTGTCAAATGGGCAGATATGGAGCTGGGAAACGAGAGTTTTGATCACCATTTCCGAAAGGGTATTTGGAGAATTTGGGAACAGTGACTTTTGGGCAAATCTAAGAGTCAAGTCATTATGGAAAACTAGAATGTCATTCTTTAGACGGTACCTCAATCTACATGGATTGGAAACAAACCTGAAAATAGATTTCAGTGGCTTTGTAAATTGCGCAGGAATTGGCGGTCTGGGTAGCAAAACATCGGGAATAGGATCATCTCTAGACGGAACAAGTATGAATTGAGAATATTTCTCCAAATTTGGATGGTTGGAAACTAGTTTAGAGAGAGTGGAAAATGCTTCAAAATGCTTGTTGTCTTTGCAAAGACCTAGTTTGTACGGAAGCGTTGTAAATTTTCCAATAAGAATAAAGAGCGATGGTGGTGCTTGTTCGTATCTATGCAATAATCTCGAAAATCGGATTGCTATATCTTTGTTGTCGAGCCACAAGTCGGACACTACAATAATTAGATCGGTTTCTGCATAAATACGAGTTGATAGGGGAATCTTGTCGACATTATTCCAAATATCAATCTTTAATTCGGATGGATCCAATATTTGCGGTAAATCTATTGATTTGGCATGGAATAATTCCCCAATCTTGGTTCCGGAAACAACCACTATGGTGTTTTGCACAAAAACTCCAGGCCCAATCGATGTAGAGTCACATATATTTAGACAAGTTACTAGATCGCCATCTTCCAGCATGAATTTTCCTTCTTTGGAAAGCAAAACTATACCCACTAATGTGATGTTATTCGACTCGCCCTCTGACTGATCCACTAATTTGGCCAGTCTCAATTCGTGGGATTTAATTAATTTCATACGCTCTAGAAGAATTGCTCGATAGTCACAGGGCAATTCCAAAAATGTTGATTTTTTGGTATTGGAATAAACATTTTCCGAGTAACTGTTTCTAGAAATAGATGCAATCGAAAATGCGTCCAAAATCTCAAAACATTTGTCCATATTTTGTTTTGAAAGGATCTTTTTCACCAGCTCTCCGTCCAATATTGATATATTGTCTACCTTGCATATTTTGACTATTTGTTCACACAAATCAAGTACATTTCCTTTTTCAGAAAGATCCAATAATTCATTCATGGCTGTTGTTTGAATAGAAATCCCGTGGTTTTTTGTCAACATTTTCCATAGAATCCTGCCATGATTGGATCGGGGTGTGCTCATCGGGAAATTGCATCATGGACAAGATTTTTGGATGGAGAAAAAAGCCAGTGGCACCATCGCTTACCGAAACCATTGAGAACGTAACCATACACAATGTTTGTTTATATTAGATTGATAAACGGGTGGAACACCTCAACGGAAAAATTCAAAATTTGAACAGAGAACTTGTCAAATGCAAAGAACAGTTATCTCGATCCCAAGATAGATCAAAGGTTGTTTTATTGTATATTCTGAGATTTATAGGACATTGCTAGGACCCGAATGTTGAATTTGTCAAGGCAGAAAAAACAATACGAAAATCAAAGAGACAATTTGATGCAGCAATCGTTCAACATGGAACAAGCAAACATGACGGTTGAGTCACTTCAAACCACGGCAGCAGCTGTTTCCAGTCTAAAAGAAACCAATAAAGAGATGAAAAAACAATTTCAAACCATTCAAGTAAAAAGAATTGAAGATGTTCGAGATGAAATGGAAGAGCTAATGAAAGAGGCTGAAGATATTCAATCTGCAATGAACTATAACATTCCCGAATATGTTGATGAAGAGGCACTGGAAGCAGAATTGGATTCATTGGATAAAGAGCTCTGCAATGAGCAACCAAGCTATTTAGATCGTATGGATGCTGTCTGCAATAGTCATCCTTTTGACCCGCAAACCACTACCGATTGATAAGTAGAATATTGACCACCGCCAATCACCAATTCGATGGTGTTTTTCTGGTGCACATTTTTGAATTCTAGTCAAACAATAAAATATGTATTCAGTTCTATCTATCATGTTCTTGTTCATTGTCTGTGAAGGATCTCGGGGTGATCAGTCTGAAGAATTTCAGGAATGTGTTGGTCGGTGTATCCTTACACAAAGTCACCAGCCTAATACCTGGCTGAGAATTTTAGGATGGAGTCATCAAGAAAATTGCAAATATGAATGTATGAGAACCATAGTAGATCCTTTGTACAAGAATTATTCAGCATCATGTGATCAGAATAAGTTGGATTTCAGATATTATGGAAAATGGCCATTGATAAGAATTTTCGGATTCCAAGAATTTGCCTCGGTTGTTTTTTCTCTTGGAAACCTGGTTAGTCATTGTGTAGGATTTTGCCTGTTTTCTAGAACTTTCAAGAAAAATTCAGGGTATTTTCTCTATCCATACATTATTCTTTATTTTGTCATGTCGATTTTTGCATGGACAGCATCGGTTTTGTATCATTCCAAGGATACTCAACTAACGTCCATGTTGGATTATCTCGGAGCCACGCTGTCAACATTTTCTGGTCTTTATCTTTCGATTGTGAGAGTGTTTAGAATTCAACATTGGCGGAGTTATTTGGTTTCAATAGTTCCTTTGGTTTTGGTCATAGCCGGGACTACAGGATACATGTGTGTCACTGAGATATTTTACAAGGACATACAGACGGTTTGTGGAGCAATCTTTACGCTTTTCTCCTTTTTATGGATCACATGGTTTTGGAACAATCGAAATAGATCGTACTCCAAGTGGATTTTGGTTCTTTTACTATCGGTGGGATGTTCATCAATGGTATTGATGTATTATGATGACGTTCCTTTATATTTGTTATTTGATGCACATTGTATTTGGCATTTACTAACCATTCCCATTAATTACCTGTTCTATCACTTTCTAGTGATGGATTCCAAATACGAAATAAGTCATTGCTAAGTCTGGTTTTTTTATGTCACCTACCAGACAAACCATATGCAAAAGGACAACAGTACCCCGAAATTCCAGACCCACCGCCAAGCCACCGATACATAGACCAGGAAAATCCAAGAATGAAGAAATTGAAGAACCAGAAGAGCTAGACTCGCTAGGATTTTTCAGCCATCAGGTTAGTAATCGGAATTGCAAGGCAATTCCGCCAGTAAAAAATGTGGTTCCGTTGGTGATGGAAAGACGGAGAAAAGACAAGAGCAAGTTGTTGAAAAAATTGGATAGAGAGTCAATATCATTCGAATCATCTGAGAATATACCAATGGAAAAAGACTATGGAGTAGAATCCAGTGTTGAAATTGACATCCCAGTGTTTGTTCCCAAAGAGAAACGAGAATCTGCAAATGAACAACAATCGAAAAATTGTGAGAAGATTTTTGGTAGATTGAAAATGATAGATGAGCGAAAACAGGAATCAAGCAGGATAATTGCCTCGATTGTCCAAAAAGAACAGCAATTTGAAGAATGCACAGATCTACCTGACGACAACGATCTTGAGGGAGATGAATCGGAATACGAGGCTTGGGAATTAAGAGAATTGTTACGCATAAAAAGAGAGTATATTAAAGACGACTTGGATACCAAAGATCAAAAGGTGCACCTATCCAAACAAAAGTATCGATTTTTACAAAGGTACTATCATGAAGGAGCATTCTTTGGCGACTCGAACGATCCTATTTTCCAACGAGACTACAATTGTCCTACTGAACAGGACAAAATAGACAAGACTGTGCTACCTACTGTTCTCCAGGTTAAAAATTTCGGGAAAATGGGGAAAAGTAAATGGACGCATTTATCTGCTGAAGATACAACAAAATTCGACAGTCCGTGGTACCAGCAGAGTTCGTTGATACATGGCAAGAGGGAAAAGGATGCAGATGACACTTGATTCCTATCCCAATATCATTTTGGTTATATACTTTGGTCTTTTCTTGGGTAATGGTTGGGCATTAAGCAGATTTTCCAGTCTTTTCCGAACCGACGATACTTGACACTTTTGTCCATTCTGTTTCCTGGGAATTCCTAATCCTCGAATGATTCGATTTTCCATGGTATTACTTTGGGTTGAATGTTCCAAACGGCTCAGCTCAACTGCACATGATAGTTGTTCTCGCTGTAGTTCTGAAATTTCTACTACATGGTCCTGTATGTCAGAGTGACTAATCGTGGTTTTGTAGAGCTTGAACTCGGCAGGTGTGACAAGCAGTAGGGAGCATCCGGTTGCACCGGCTCTTCCTGTACGACCACATCTATGTATATATGTTTCTCGCGAAGAAGGTACTGAATAATGAACAACCCATTTGATCCCGCTCAAGTCCATTCCCCGACTGAAAACATTTGTGCACAGCAAAATTCCATTTTCGTGATCCCTGAATTGATCCAAATGGTCTAACCTTTGTTTTTGTTTCATTTGTCCATGCAGGACAATTGTTTCGATCTTTAGACAAGTCAATATAGATTCTAGTTTGCGAAGGGATTCAATTTTGTTGAAAAACACCACTCGTTTCCCTGTGGTTTTCACCAAGAATGAATATAGATACAAGTCCCTGTCATTTTCCATACACATTAATTTATATTCTTGGATAGTTGATGGTACCGATTCCGAGCCATTATCACTGATGTGGACTGGCCTACCCAAAAATGGAATTTTGCTGAAAAGGCCATGCAGGGACCCTGATTGCATGGTAGCTGAAAAGACAAATGTCCTTCGGGTCGATCTTCCACATGAATTATTGCGTTGAAAGTGTTGGAAAATGCTAGATAATTCCCTAAAACATCCGTTTTCCATCATTTTGTCCACTTCGTCTATAACCAAGTACCGCAAATTCTGAATTCGGTTGGCAAATTCTACACTAGTAGCCATAAAATTCCATAGTCGACCTGGTGTTGCTACTACAATATCGGTTTTCCTAGTCAGTCGGCTTTCCTGTTTTTGGATTGAAATTCCGCCAACAACAGGTACAATTCTTATAAAAGTGTCTTTTATGAACGGATAAAGTGCCTTGTACACCTGGATTCCTAGTTCTCGAGTTGGAATGATGATCAATGCTGAAATATCTCTTTCTGCACTAGAGATTGTCAATAGGCCGTCGATGATTGCCAGACCAAAAGCCAACGTTTTCCCGGATCCAGTGGGTGCCTGCCCCACAATATCTCTGGACGATTTTAGTTCTTTAAATGTTTCCAATTGAATCCGAGTTGGTTCCAGTAGATTGTTTTCTATGATTTTGTGTTGCAAGAACCGATGGAACTTGAATCTGTACCATTTAGAATCTCTGCTAAAACAATCCCATGTCGTCGAATCCATTGGTAGATTATTAGTCCTTGATTTCTTGACCTTCCTTTCTTCATAAGATGTGTCTTGAAGAGATAACAGTTCATTTAGACATTCCATTTTTTATTTGGCCTCTAGATAGGACTCCTTGACCACTGGAGTAGCAGAGTTGTTGGAGACTGTCTGTCAGAGCCTAGATATCCTTTCAGACCACTACCAAGCACAAATGCAGTAAAAAACGGTAAAATACAAGAACACAATACAAGAGATATCCCCAAAACAATCCAAAGCGGAATAAATACAATAAACATGTTTGGAACACTTGATGTTTCGAGTCGGATATTTAACAAAATCAAAAGACTGTAGAAAAAGATACAATAGACGGCATACATGATAGTTTTGGATCGGTATGCTGCTTTTAGTCGTTCTTCATTGGGTGACTGATCCACAATCCTTGCATGGTAGACTAAATCCACTATTAAATTGATTCCAAACATTATATAGATGGGGACAAATACAAGAGTCCACGCCAATTCCAGTATGTCGTCAAGCTTTACAAAAACCAGTCCAAACGAGACCATCCTCAAGACCCACCATTTATGAACATTGAACATCAAGTATTTTTGGTGAAACTGTATACGATTATGCCCTCCATTACATACGGCCCATGATTGAATAATATTTTTCCCTAGATTGATGATTTCTAAAATCAGATATGGAATGAAAACCATGATCCAGGACATACAATGGCATTGGATTTGTACAACAAATAGGATTTGTAAAAGCATCACAACGGAGAATTCGAACAAAATATGCATGACAAACCATCTTGAAAAAATTATCATGGATTCTCTTTGATAGTCAGGTAGAAACTTTACCAGTTTTCGATTCAATCGAAACAATTCAATGACAGACACTACAAATGAAACATCCATGATCCATAAAGGAAACAATACCACTGGCCATGAAATATCTGATTTGTTCTGAATTTTGAATGCAATGGAAATTAGTTGGACAATACTTAGAACAATGAATAGCGATGAGAACACAAACAGATAGTAAATCTTTCCAGAATTGGAAATAATTTGAACTAGTAACTTTTCGTGCCCCGAATTGTTTGCTACAGCTATTCCAGCCTCCCCAAACATGTCGTATATTTTTCGCTTGTTTGAATCAGAAAGAATCGAATAGGCGTGTTGAATTTCCGAAAATTGTTCAGAGGCCTCGGGATTTTTATCAGGATGATATTTTAGGGCCAATCTTTTGTAACTATTTTTGATCTCCATATCATCAGCATGTTCATCGATCTGGAGAATGCTGTACAGGGAACATTGATCTTGATTCATGGATCCTGTGACCAAATTTTGAAATCTTTATTTTAATTGGAGGTGGATCTTGACCATCCAGCGATCTGACCATATTGATGACTCGTGTATTCATGTATTCGACTCGTTTTTGTATATTGATTAAACTTGGGATTTTCGGTTACATGGTCCTTTGGATGAACCAAAATACTCGAAAAGGTTTATTTAAGCATCTAATTTTCCTCAAATATGAATGTCCTTTTGCATCTTGGTTCATTCGACCACAATTTTTGTTTTTCTGATGAGGTATCTTGTCTTCCTTCTGGGAATTGTTTCATGGCTAAAGTATGCGATGCAGGGGGAAATAAAAGGAGTTCGCTGCGTTTCGGAACATGGTGGTATTGATGAGTCGATACCGTTTGAACATGAAAGGGTTTTGAAAATATCAAGAGGTGCGACGATCAAGCTGAATCTGCTATTTCTGGAACATGCTCAAGAAAATCCACGAAAATTCTTTTCCAACTCTACTCTCTGTCTTATCGGAAAAGATGGTTTTGATTGTAGATTAGCAATGCCATACATCGGTAGTGGATATTTGTTTGAATTGGCACAATTCGATGGTGAGTTTGAAATGATATTATTTTTGTACCACATGGATCCGAATAGAAACAAACCCATCGAGTGGAAAATCGGGAAATTGATAGTCGGATCTGGTTTGCATATTGATCATTTTCCTGATATACATCCAACCGATCCTCCAAGGACGTATCCCAAGGGATCGTACATGCCATTGATTTTTGCCTTTTTCACTGCTTTGCCATTTGTCTATTTGCAGCTATCATGGATGAAACTAGGAGTGAATGTTCAGAGACTGTTTTCTAGTCGAGCCATTTTGATTACTGGAATTTGTCTTGGGATGTTGACAGTCGGTGTTTATTGTCTATTGTTGATGTCGTGGGTATATATGGACATTTTCACAACTTTGGTCATATTTCTAATACTATTGATTCAGATTCTCATTGTCGGGTCTGTGCATTTTCGTTACTTGGCCAATCCTAGATCCACGAAATAATAAATGAAATTAGTTTGTACTTTTGTTTCTTTTTACTGGGCGAAGATTGTTTTCGAAAACGTGGCTCGGCAACATTGATCTTTTCAGTTCTCTCATGTGTAACTGCATTGTGGGTTGGATTCGGTCCCAGGACAAGACCATCTTTTTAAATTCGGAAACTGGAGCCGACAGATTCACACGTCTGGGTTCATGAGGATCATCGGCAAGACGAATGTCCAAGGCAACGTAAAAGACTGATACATGAAATAGGATGGTGCCTGTTGTAGATGTTTCTACATTGGTTTCTTTGTAGATGAGAGAGTCCAAAACCTGTTTAGTTGACTCTACATTCATCTCCAATCCAAAGATATTGGGAAAAGGGGGTGCACATGCAATACACGGAATCTGTTCGAGTTTGGAAACCAACAATCTCAATCTGCTCTCTAAATAACTACTCCATTGTTGAGAATCGGCTAAATTAGTGGAAGTGGCAATTATTTGGACAAATTGTTTGAATCGATGAAAATAATCAGTCGGGACAAATAAATCATCCCATACCTTTGTTCCTTTTTCAATACCACTCATTGTTTTCGTAGCTCTTTTCAACTCGTGCAAAATCATATTCATGGTGGAGCTGCTAACGTTGTGTGTAGAACACATGGATGGAAATGCTGGTGTAATTACAGGCATTCGATGGTTCTTGTCACCCAAATTGACTCGTGGATTCCATACCTTCATGTTTAACAACCCGTACTCTATCCTCTTCAACATTACAGGCTGGGGCCAATTCCAGACAAGGTAGATGGAAAAGAATCGGGAAATAATGGTAGAAGCTGCTGCATTGGGGTACAGTTGGCAAATCCTGGCCACCATTATGGCACATGCCACACCACCCAGGTATCCCATAGCATTACTGTACAGACCTCTGTTTTTAGCCCAAAATTTAATGCATCTCAATGCCAAACGGAATGCAGAGATACATGGAATCAATTGGATAATTTCATCTGTTGTCCGGGACCCATTTATACTCAATACACATTTTTCATCCATGTTCTTCAATAGTCCAGTGTCCAAGAGATTATCCAGATCCTGTGGTATTGTGGACAATGATGGCACCGAACAAAACAATAAATCAATAGGTATATTATCATAGTAAAACTTGATAAGCGGGACATGTGCATCTGGAACCTGGCATAATTCTGTAGTTTGCAGAGTATCGCCAAGCATATCGTAAAAGATAGTGAAAAAATCTACCCGGGACACGTGGTTGGGAACGACGCAAAGAGTATCAATATCTGCACCTCTGCTATGGACCCCTAGTCGGTACGAGCCAAAAGTAAATATCTTTCCTCCGGTTTCTTTTGCTGTTGATTCAGGCATTCCTTGCTGAATGGCGATTCTTTTAGTAAACTCTCCCACCAATAAATTGATACTGCCCAACACCAATTCTCTTCTGGCTCCTTCATCTTCTGGTTCAAAGAAATTGGATCGGGTCAAAACATCCAATAATTGATCCGAAAGTTTGATGTCTTCTGGAGATGGTGGTCTGTCCGAGATGGGGTCGGTGATTCCATGTCGCTTCATATCTTTAAAAAAAGGAATGGCTGTATCTGATGGAGCTATTAGCCAAAACATTGAAAAGTACAAACATTATAGTCTACAAAGAAAATTGAAAAATTTGATTGAATACGACTTGGATCTAGATGTCTCTGTTCTAGAGATCGAGACCAATGGACTTGGAGCACTTTTAGCCAGCCGAATTCCGCTGTGTTATTTCCTATATATTCTTTTAGAAGATCTATGCCCCGAAATTCTTCTTTTCTATCTTGAAGTTGAGAAATTTGAATTGACCAAATTCTATCCCCCCAAATCCATAAAAAAGGTCGGTCTAAAACTATACAGTAGTTTTATTGAGCCAGGAGGTGCCCTTCAAATCAATATTGATCAAAAATGCAAGATGTTGGTCAAGGATGGAATCGATTCAGGGATACGAAATTGCTTTGGACCAGCCAAGGATCAGATTTTTGGATTAATGGAAGATAAATTCACGCGTTTTAAAGAATCGCCTATTTTTGACCAGATGAAGAAAGAATTGGGAACTGGATCAGTGTATCCTCCGATAAAAAGAAACAAGGCAATCAAATTGTTGTTAACCCATTTGGATAAAATTCCTCAGGGGTTTTTACATGACAAGGCACAGGCACGAAGTAATATTCTCCGTACAATTCTTCATGAATTCTGTATCACCAAACTCAATGTTGATTTTATAGACAAATACACTTTTGAATCATTCAAACCCAGTGAAAAGAAAGGGGATATCGACACCTTTGAGGCCTACATCAACTCACTGTGAGTTTTTTTAGTAGATGATAGACAATCTGCCGAATTGGGTGGTGGGCAGGATTGTCCAATCTATGAAAAGGATGTATAGCGGTGTGCCTATGGACCAAGAAAAATCCAATTCCGATTGTGGACTTTGTGGAAGGATCAGTGTGTTGGCCAAACGGTTTAGGGAATTAGCATTCAACAAGAATAAACACGAATCCTTTCCAAAGCCACCAAACTCCAGAGAATTGGGCCGGTGTTCCTGGACATTGCTACATAGTCTTGCAGCACACTATCCTACAAACCCTACAGTTGAGCATCAGGAAAAAACCAATATGTTCCTCCATCTTTTTTCCGAGTTGTATCCGTGTGAAAAGTGTTCTCAGCACATGAAAGAAGAGATGAACCAACACCCTCCGGACACACATTCTAACAAGACATTTTCGATTTGGATGTGTCAATTACACAACAAGATAAATACTAAAATAGGCAGAGCAGAGTTTGATTGCTCCAAAGTTTTTCAAAGATGGAAACAGAAATAAAATTATTATCGGAAATTTATATTCACTAAAAGTTGTATCCAGTTCACCCAAAAGGTATAGAACTGGTTGATTCATGAAAACCGAGGAAAGGGATGGTAATTGTTGGGATTCTTCCAATTGGCATATTAAAAGGCAGATGGCATGTTTTTGGAACATGATCCCTTAGATCAAAGGATTTTTGCAAGAGTATAGAATATTTGAGACAGGCAGAACAACTAAATTACTGATTAGTAATCTCTACAATGACACCCACACCCCGATTCATAAAATGGCTAGTCCCATCTTGGTCTATCATGATCTCGATATCTCTTCAGGCGATAATGGGCGGGATCTAATTCTCCTTCTTCTTTAGTTTCGGATCTGTATTTCGTCTCTTCATGATGGCGTTTTCGAAGTATCTCTGGTTTTTCTGCTCGACGGTCTCTTCCTGAATTTCTAATATTTTGATCTTTGGATCCAATACGTGTCCCACCCAATCCACCGCCCAATTTTCTAGGCTTCCAGTTCTTATCTGTCCTTCCTCTTTCTACATCCACAACAATCCTTCGTTGATCAATCTTTCTGCCGTCTGCATCAAAATATGCTTCTTTCATATCTCCTGTGTGTTCAAATTCGATAAAGGCGTATCCTCGAGATTTATCATTCAGATCTTTGACTATCTTGACCGATCTTAGAGTTCCATATTTCTCGAATTCTTTCCTCAGCTGTCTTTCCTGCGTAGAATACCGCAACCTTCCGACAAAAAGTGTTTTGTACGGATCGCCTTGGATGTTGGGGTCTTGTGTTGGTTTCCAATTTTCAATGGCACGGTTTAATTTTTCAGATTCTTGGTATTGTTTGGTTTTTACTTTCTGCTGGTTTTCATCGGCAATATTGGCCATAAAAGTACTATTGGCTTGCTGTAAGAGTGAAATATAGTCTCCTACCCTGTCCAATCTACACCCCTTCTTGTTGTTTACTCCGCGATCAATAGGTTCGAGGTATGGTAAAGGCGGTCTAGGAATAAAATATTTGTTCAATGGTGGCTGCAGGAAGGCGGATATTCTAACCTTGTCCCTAACACTTTTCATCTAGTTTTTTATTTTCAATCTCATTCGATGTCTTTTGAATCGTCTTGTTTCGGTATCCAATCGGTTCTGAAGACTAGCCAGAGTATAATTATCCATCGAATTGATCATGTCTTGGTATCTATGAAAATACAGTAATCCGGGATTTCTAATGCATTTTGTTAGTTCTGTCCAAATATTATTCGGTTTTGTGCCGCCTAAAAGTACTGATCGTTTGGATGGTTTCTCATGAGATGGGGAATCGGAATCACCTGATACAATCGGTCTGAGTCTGGATTTTTGCATCTCTTGGGTGAAATCGCCCATATCCTTGACCAATAGTTCATGTTTCTCTGCTTGGTCTAATACAAATACTGGATCCTGGTCAATACAGTTCAAGAAAAACCATATAGACTCTTCCAGTAATCCGATAGGATTCCTACAATTATAAAGATGATTTGAATGGAGAATGGGTCGGATATATTTTTTAGGCTCCTCTCTTGGTACAGCACATCGAATCATTTCAAAAAGTTCAGTACCTTGTTTCTTCACTCGGGAGAATTCTTTTTCCAAAACACTATCCAAGCCTGGACAAAAATTGGGATAAACCCGCAAAACAAATCCATTTCGGTCCTTTTCAAACGAAATGGTTCCGAATTCCATTTCGCCGAGTAGAAATACTTTAAATACCACAAATGGATCCAAGTTGGGACATTCGTCAATCAGATACATGTCACATGGTAGATCCGGGCACGAAAGAGTTGGTTCATAAAAATACGTTGGAATTGATTCTCTAGGCAATATCTTTCGAGTTTTTTGATCCACGGCAAGCATTTCTGGAAATGAACAAGTGGCCTTGCATGATAATAGTGATAATTTAACAATACAATTGGCTTGCCGTGTTGAATTGTTTACCAGTCTTATCATTATCATATTTTGTGGGGTTATTGATCTGGGGTCTGATGTAGTTCCAGCAATGACTTCAATAGCTCTAAAGCAATCCTCCAAATTTGGACAGTCGAAAATAACGGCACCGATCTTGGACCACCATGTAGTTTTTGTATGTTGCTTGGGATTTTGATTCAATATATATATTCTCTGATCGTATCGAAATGGCGTGTCATATAGATCCATTCCAGGAAGTGATGTGGCCAAGAACGAGTAAATAGATCCCAGCGCTGATTCATCGACTGTAAACGTGGCAAGATCCGTAAACATGAGAATGGGAAACAAAGTCGAGCTCCAAGTTCCATGCCCAAATTTGTCCAGGTCATAAAAAATTCTGGTCAAATGAACGAATTGAAGACAGTGGAACAATAAAGCCAATGGAAGTGGCAGACGGATACATCCACTACCCAATTCTATTTCCTCTTGATATGAAAAGGATAATTTTTTGGTAAAGTTGCATATTTGTTCTTTTGAAGATTTCCATATTGCTCTTGGAAGAAATGATGTAATGTTCCCATTCGAGGACATCAATCCATCACAATCGGTAAAAGACAAGAAGAGATCATCTTGTGATTCTGGATACACTTTCAGGAAATATTCAAGAGCTGCCTTGGAGATATCTAGCTTGTTCAAAATACCCAATCTTTCATTCATACATGGTCTTCTGTCCACAATGAACGAAAAAAACATTTTCAGACATCTTTTTCCAATATTTGAAATGAAGTATGGAAATCCAAGGTAACGAACAAACAACAAGAAATGGTGGATGATCACCAGCTTTTGCATGCCAATCCTTTCTAACCAACACATAGCAGAGTCTATTGAATACAAAACAAATGTCGATGGGCTTTTGGGTGTAAAAGGATCTATACTTTTTGGTCGATATCATGTTCAAAGGGTGATAGGAGAAGGAACTTTTGGAAGGGTAATATTAGCCAAAGACACAATATCAAAGGAACAAGTAGCTATTAAAATCATTGACAAGGGCAAGATCCAAAGTGCAAGAGATCAGAGAAATGTTGCTCGAGAAATCAGATTGATGCAAATTCTACATCATCCAAATATTGTCAAAGTCATCGATTTGATCGAATTACAGAAATTCACAGTGATAGTTATGGAAGAAGCATCTATGGGGGAACTTTATAGTTATATTTTGACCAAAAAGGGATTGGATGAACAAGAGACTCGGAAATATTTTCGACAGATTGTTTCGGCCCTGGAATATTGCCATCAAAGTTCCATTGTACATAGAGACTTGAAACCCGAAAATATATTGCTAGATAGTATGGGAAATATCAAATTGATAGATTTTGGATTCGGAAACACTTACGCAGAGGGATCGTTTCTCAATACCTTTTGTGGTTCACCTTTTTATGCAGCACCTGAAATGACTCAGGGTATTGAATATTGCGGGCCAGAAGTTGATATTTGGAGTTTGGGTGTTGTATTATACATCATGGTTACCGGAACGCTTCCATTCAAAGGTACAAGTATACGAGAGCTTTACCGATACATAGCAATAGGAAAGTATAAACAACCAAAAACGAGTCCCCAGATTTCCGATTTGATATCCAAAATGTTACAAGTGGATCCTAGCAAGCGAATTACATTGAAACAGATCAAAAACCATCCATGGACAATTGGAAAAGATGGAAAAATCTTTTCTTGGATACCAGTAAGAGAGAGCGTGATATCCAAATTGGATGATCGGGTTCTTGTATATCTCCGACCACTTGGATATGCAAGGCAGGACTATTTCGATGCATTTCGATTTCCATATGAAAAGGGGCCGATAAAATCCATGTATCATTTGCATTCCGAGGCGTTGAAGTGGAAGAGGCGTGAAACGGTAGATTATTTGCCAGAAGACTAGGAGACCAAGAGAATCCAAATTGAACAGGTACGAAGAGATGTGTGAGAAGGGTGTATGTGGATTATCCAATAAGGACGGTCATCGAACTCATGGGGGGTTTTGCCTGGCAACTGCGATTTCACAATTCGACGTGATCCATGAAATCCGACAACAAACGACGCATCCAGGAAATAGCCAAGTATCCAGATAACAAGGTAATTTTAGAATCGACTCGAATATGTAGACATGCTTTGACTGTGGGTCACCGAGTCCACAATGGGCCTCGGTTACATTGGGAATATTCTTTTGTCTAGAGTGTTCTGGATTGCATCGAAGCCTAGGCGTGCATCTAAGTTTTGTGAGGTCAGTGACCATGGACAAATGGTCGGATGAGCAGATTGAGAAGATGTTGGTAGGCGGAAACAAACGAGCCAAAGAGTTTTTTTCTACTCGATCCGATTTTACCAGGTCTAGAACCATCAAAGAAAAGTATAGCTCCGAATCGGCACAGATATATCGACAGAAATTGAGAGAGTGGAGTAAACAGGATGAACCAAAAATACTACAGGAGCACTATGAAAGGGTTGGATGTAGGAAAGATGGTTTCCGGGATTCTCAAATGTACAGTTGTGGAGAATCCGTGACATATGATGCAAATAATAGATATGGTCAGCACAAGGATGTAGATGTGTTGCAGGGAGCATTTTCATCGATTTCATCAGGACTTTCACTCCTTTCCGAAGTTATCGGAGAGGGGGCTAGGAAAGCCATGGAGGGAGCAAGCGAACTAGGGCAAAGGATATCACAAAACTGGTCTCGAGATTTTGATATTGGGAAAAGTTTTGTATCGGTTTTCTCTGGTGAAAGGCAAGACCAGGCGGCAAAAGAGTTTAGAACCACGTCGTCTTCAACTACAAGCATATCTGAGAGAATGGTAAGGCCTAGACGGTATTGCGGAAGCGACGGTTGGGATGACTGGAACTAGTAGATATTCAATAAAATTGGGTTTGCATTACAGTAGAATATGAAGTACGTCGTAGTGATGGGAGGTGTGGTTTCCGGAGTAGGCAAAGGGGTTTTGGCTTCATCAGTTGGAGTATTGTTACAAGACATAGGGTACAACGTTACAGCAATCAAGGTTGATCCATATTTGAATGTTGATGCAGGGACCATTAATCCGCTTGATCACGGGGAGGTATTTGTTCTTGATGATGGTGGAGAGGTAGACATGGACCTTGGAAATTACGAACGTTTTCTTGGAGTGACGCTTAGCAAGGCACACAATTTGACATCAGGAAAAGTATATCAGCAAATTATCGAGGATGAACGAAAAGGGAAATATTTAGGAAAGACTGTTCAAATAATTCCACATGTGACCAATACAGTGCAGGACTGGATTGAACATACGTCCAGGCTAGTTGTCAAGGACGAACAAATTCCCGAGATATGTATCGTTGAAATTGGAGGAACTGTAGGCGATATAGAATCAGCGCCATTTATCGAGGCCATGAGACAACTTCAAACCAAAGTCGGGGTCGAAAACATGGCAGTGATCTATGTATCTCTAGTTCCAGAAATAGGGGCCAGCGATGAACCAAAGACCAAGCCCACTCAAAGAAGTGTTATCACACTGAGAGGATATGGATTGAATCCCGATGTCATCGTTTGTAGAAGCAAGAGGGCTTTGGATCGGGAAACTATGAAAAAGATATCCATGTTTTGCCATATCTGCCTCGACAATGTATTGTCGGTTCCTGATTGCGAGTCCATTTACCATGTTCCAATATTCCTCGAACAGCAGGGCCTGATCACATTGTTGAAAAAGAGTCTCCGGTTGATTGACAAAAATATCAATACTGGGCTCATCAAAGAGTGGAGAAAATTGGTTCAAGAATACGAGATCCAACGTGATAAAATCGGAATTGTTGTGGTTGGAAAGTACGTTGGAATGACAGATTCATATATTTCAATTGTCAGAGCATTAGAGCACGCATGTTTATTTCACAAGAAAAGGTTGGAGCTCAAATATGTGGATTCTCAGGATTTAGAAACTCCGGGTTCTGCAGAGAATCTACGCGCTTGGGATACTGTTCGAAAAGCCGATGGAATTATAGCTCCCGGAGGGTTTGGAAAGCGAGGAGCAGAGGGTATTGTCCGAATTTGCCAATATGCAAGGGAAAACAAGGTCCCATTCTTTGGAATTTGCTTTGCTTTTCAGCTTGCAGTCGTTGAAGCAGCACGGAATTTGCTGGGGCTGGACTCCAATTCAGTAGAACTGGATCCAAAGACTCCCAATCCAGTAGTGGTATCGATAGGTGAATTACCCGAAAAATATCTTGGAGGAACCATGAGACTGGGTCAACAAAAAGGTATTTTTGTTCGTGGTGGAATATCACGTTCAAGCTACGGAAACAATGTCATTACCGAAAGACACCGACATCGGTATGAAATCAATCCAGCATACGTTGAAAGACTAGAAGAGGTAGGATTCCATTTTGTCTGCAAAGACGTCAATTTGACTCGGATGGAAATTCTCGAAGTTTCTTCCCATCCATTTTTTGTTGCCGTACAATTCCATCCAGAGCTACAGTCTTGGCCATTAAAACCAGCCCCGCTGTTTCTATCATTTATCCATGCATCCAGTAGTAAATAAATTGGCGGGATGTTCTGGGGTCCGAATGGGAATTACAGGACTGTTGCCTTTATTAAAGTCGATATCCAGCAAGGGACATATTTCGAAATATTCTGGAAAAACAATAGCCATTGATGGACATTCATGGCTTCACAAAGGGATGTATGGATCCGCATTAGACGTTTGTTTGGGTAGACCAAACAGAAAATATATCGATTACTGTACAAATCGGCTTTATATGCTTTTATCATCAGGGATCAAACCCATTTTGGTTTTTGATGGGAATAATCTTCCAATTAAAAGCATCAAGGAAACCGAAAGAAGGCTAGCTAGGCAAAAGGCCAAATTGGAATTGGAAAAGGCATTGAGAAGAAATGATCGATCAGATGCGTGGTACATTGCCAATCGATGTGTTGATATTACTTCGCATATGGTCCATGAATTGATCTTGGTTCTGATAAAACATGAAATAGATTACATCGTTGCACCTTATGAGGCTGATGCCCAAATGGCTTATTTGGATATGCAGGGACTTGTGGATGCCGTCATGACGGAGGATTCCGATCTTGTGTTGTTTGGGTGTAGGCAGATTTTGTACAAATTCAAATCCGATGGACAAGTTGAAGAAATCAACCAGGAGGACATTTTCAAAATCAAATCACCGGATTTAGGTGGATTCGATCTTTCCATGCTTCGTCAAATGTGCATTCTCACCGGATGTGACTACCTAACATCCATACCGAAAATTGGACTGAAAACTGCATATAAATACATGAACATTTACAGGTCGGCTGACAAGGTCCTTAGGGCGTTGAGATTGTCCGGACAATTTGTTTTGCCAGCAAATTACGAACAAAATTTCAAGCTGGCCGAACTGACTTTTAAACATCAGAGGGTTTTTGATCCCGTTAGTGGAACCATGGTATTCTTGACCGAACCGCATGAATTGGATTTACTGGATAACTGGGACTTTTTAGGAAGGTATTTGGATTCCCATGTTGTTCGTCGGATTGCTACAGGAGAGTTGTGTCCTATTACTCTTCAGCGATTTCAAGAGCATGAGCAAACAAGATATTGCGGATGGAAAGATCTATTTTGTCAATGGACAATTTCTTTGGAAAAAACCATGAATGATGATCATCTAACACCGTGTTCCCTCAAATTGTCTGTGTCATGACAATTACGTATCGGTTACCATTTGAACCACGATTTTTTCTGGTCGTTTCTCGAGTTAATAGCCCTGATTCTATCGTAGAGTACTTTGGTTTTGGATGCTGTTCGTTCCATATTGATCTCCAATTCATCTAGCTTGTCTGTACCTTCCCTTATATTTTCAAAAGTTTTCTGAATTTCACTGCTATTCGTTCCCAAAAGCTTAGCAAGCTGGGATGGGCTTAGAGTCTTCCATGGTCTGATGTTTTTCGGATCTTCCCTGACAACAAGAAGGTCTTGCCATGCCAGTTTAGAATTGCGCTTGATTGGAACGGAAAATTCAACTCCGCCTGTTTGGACCGGTGGTGCAGATTTTTGTCTAGGGATACATTTGCCTGCTGGAAGTCGGCGTCCAAAAATACTAGGACACAATTGCTCGTCTTCATAAAGTCCAATTTGGCTTTGGAATAATCTGTACACGCCTTTTCTATTAGTGATCCAATTTCCGTATGCATCAATACTCCAGTTATTCTCCAAAATATGTTGATGAACTGAAAGATGGTCAAGTCGGATACTGGCCAGCTTTTCCAGGCCAAATAAGGAATAGATTACCAAGTATGTGTCTTCGACTGTAAATAACATTACCTTTTTCAGGCAAAAAACTATCTTGGCCTCTCGGAGTCGTGTGGTCTTTTTCTCTCGACACAACTCTATAGAATGTTCATTGATTCTAAATATCCGAATTCCATATTCACAAACAACAACCATATACCATGTACAATTATTGTCTATACTAGTAGAGTCCACCTTTACCGAGCTACCTAACAACGTGGTTTCCGAGTCTGCTGGAGATGGAGTTCTTGGATTTTCTAGAGACAGGTCACTTTTCCATTCCGGAATTTCGGCTCTTGGTATATTACCAGCTGTGTCAATCACTTCCATCTCAAGCACCCTCCCACCCAATCCGTCAAAATCAAACTCTTCTTTTCCTTTATGTATCCTAACTTTGGAATCCGCAAATCCATATAGTGTCACTGTTTGTCTGGAAAACGATAATGAATATTGCTTTACTAGTACTACTATTCCCTTGCATGGATTGTCACCAATGTCTTCCTTTTCAAAATCGAAAACAAAAGATCCAAAAATCAGTTGGTCAGCCATGGCATCATAGACCAATTCACCTTTTATACCTAGATCGTCTGGAACAAAAACCCATTGTAAACGAAATCCAGGTAAAGAAGAATTTTTACATCTTATAATGGTCCATCCGGGTTCTTTGATTGTATTCATTTCATCCCTACTTTCCTGCTTCCATTTGAAAATGTATACAAAAATCATACTGTTACTGAACTGGACAAATATTCGTCTTCTCAGTACACAAAATCTCACCTTTTGGATTTCTATATCAACAAATGTTTTGGGTTCGGCAATCCCAAATGTCAACAATCTTTCAAGTGTCAGCAATGTATTGATTTTGTAAATTGGTTTGTATCTTCCCACAGTCCCAACAACCATCACTACCTCTAGCCCCTTTAGTCCAAACAAACACAAAACATTGCATTCGGTTCCTTTATCTAGATCTGTACTCTTCATGAACAAAAACGGCAGAGGTTCATTCCCTATCGTTTCTAACACGTTCATTTCTTTCTTGATATCAATATCCTGCTGTGACGACTTGACAAATCCATGACTAGGATCTGGATTACAAAGACCCTGGAAATCTACGTCTCCTTTTCCCCTATTGCACGAAACAAGATCGCCTACAAATGCCTCTACTACACCCTTGTCGAATCCTGCTATTGCCATCGAATCCCCAAATTGAATTCTATGCATACACAGAGGATAATTTCGATTCTTCCGACTTACATTGAAGAAAAGTGGTAGTCCAAATCCTTGTGCTCCACCAACACGATCATTGCATGGGACTGCGCTTTCTACATGATTCATTTCAGCCAAATCAAACGATCCGAGCAAACTAGTAAATTCCTGTGGCGTTAGATAATAAATCCCAAAATCTTGGTCTATTGAAAACAGTCCAATCCTATTCTTGTTCATAACTGACATATCTATATATCTTTCTGTCTTATCTCCCATCAAACAAAAATCAATCATTGGCAATGGTTCACTTTCTTGTTCGAGCTCTCCCAAAGATACCACTCGATGTTGAAAAAATATTCGGAGCATTGGAACATGATCAGCATTCTTGACAATTTTGTCCTTTTTCATACAACCCAATCCAAATCCTCGTTTCGATTTGTTGTCTCCGATTTTGTTCATATCTATCAAAACCATCCAAAGTCCTGAAGATTTGTGTCCTCCTGCATTGATAATGCAACAATATTCAGATCCCTTGCCATTTCCCAGCCAAAGTATTTCCTGTGCATATACGGCTGGAACAAATCGTGTCACCTCTGGAATCAAATCATCATCCTGGTCAACATGTCTTTCAACAGCTTTTTGTTTGTTAGGCGGACTGCAATCATATTTCCATAAAGGTAGAGTTTCTTGACTAGAAGTTGCCTTTGCCACGTCCTCTAACCTCCAGAACAATATTTCATTGTTATTCAATGTACCTGCAATGTATTTTCCGGATGGATGAGACTTCCAATCCATCTGAACCAACACGTTAGAACAATCCAATTCTTCAACTGCTGGACTCAATATGGACAAAGGTAACAGACTCTCTAGATCATATAGAACAATAAATCCATTGGAATATCCGACCATTAATGATCCTCTATATGCTGGATGAACCTGTATACACACAACGGAGACTGTGTTGGTTTTGGAATCTACGACATATGGATCCAAACAAAACTTGGTTGATAGTTGCATTGGGCTACTTGGCCCGGAAACAATTTCTTTTGGAATATGAACAAGCAATACTTGACCTTCATGTAATCCTATATATACCCATTCTGAAACGTGTGAATCGCATTCGATTGCTGTCACGGATACATCATCACAGGGAATCAATTCGGCTTTTTTGACTTCTTCACCTATGCATATTTGACCTTGGATCAGGTCATATGAAAAACAATGTTTTTTGGACTCTGCCGTTCCCGATTCTCCGTAAAACTTCCATAAAATAATCAAGTCTCTTTCGTGGACAGAAAGTAGTCTTGGAATGGTTTGGTTGGGAAGAAAATATAGTTTCTGGAGCGATGATTCGGTATTGACAATCGATTTTTCTCTTAATAATTCTTTGGATGGGGGAAGACACCAAATAAAGTTGGTATATCCCTGTGCATCCACTTCTAGACCTTTGATGATTTTCGTGTAGTGTTCTTCAGAAATAACGAGAATTTTGCCATCTAGAAATCCAAATGCAACCAATCCATTGGCACTATCAGAGCAAAGTAAACACACTTTCGGATTTTTGGAACACAATCCATATTGTTCAAACAAATCTGTACCGTACCTTAGCTCGTTGTCATCTCCTCCAAACAATCTGTTGGAAATGGATCCCTTTGCTCTGACATGGATTTGTGAGATATCTGGATCCTCCACCCCGACCTTTATTTTGTCCAACAAACTCATAGTCGATGATTGATTTATTTGGATTTAAATGTTTTACTATGAAACATTAGTTGTCACTTATTGGCCAGGTTTCGATGACCAATAAAACAATGTCATGATCCCTCCCTTTCATATTCCTGTGCTGTCCCGTGCCTACCTTGTATGCATGTACAATCTTTATTGGAAACATTTTCCAGACCTCGGTACGATCTTGTATGAAACCTTTCCACCGTATGTTCAATCATATCATATTCTATCAACATCGGGCCATTTGATTCTTTCGTCTTGACCATCATTTCATCATAATTTCTAACCAATTGTCCAGATGCAAATGAATATCGTGGAACATGCTCGCCTTCGCAGTGTAAATCCTGTTTCGCTTCGTCCAAGAAACTATCAAAGCTACTTGTCCATTTTGTCAACAGTGCCTCTGTATTTGCTTTCAACAATAGTTTCAACTCGTATGGCGTAATAACAGGTTTCGTGAATTCTCGATTCTCCAGCATTGAATTTTCAGGGCATGCTACTAGTACAAACAAATCGATATCGGAAAAATTGGCCAGTTTCGGCACATTAATCTTTCCCATTGAAAGTACGTATGATTTTTTCCCTGCCAATTTAACCAACTTCTTACATTGATTGACCACTTCCAGATAATTATCAACCCCCAACGTTCCTACCAAAATTCCAACAGTCTTGGCATCCAATGCCTTTACAATAAGAGCATATCTCTTCATCAAATTCTTATTTCTCCCTGTTTCAAGACGGCCAGTCCCGTTTTCCGGGTTGTATGAAAAAACAGTAGTGCTTCGATATTCCATCAATATTCTCATCAGTAATTGATCTTCTGTTCCTATGTATAAAATAACAGTCGATTTATCATGAATATCCGTGTCTTTTGAATGCACGATCAATCGTCCAAATACTATATCACTAGAATATACAGCAGCGTTTTCTGGAATTCTGTCCCATTCCTCATCCAATTCGTTTGGATAAAATATTGAATTGGGGCTGGGTAATGACCATCCCTTGGGATTCATGAATTTTTCAATATGCGGAACAAGTACCTGAACCTGTTCATGACAAGTTTTGAGTTTCTGTTTTACATCTTTCAGACAGTGATGATATTCAACCGAAGAGATCAGCAAAACATTTACAATATTTGGATTATTTTCCAATACTGTGGAAAAGTAGCAGGTCAACGGAACTAGATCAGTATTTCGATTACAAAAAACATAAAATACTGGTAGTTTGGTCGGTCTAGAGAGACATGTATGACCAAAATGGATGACGACTTGACAAGAATAATGTTCAGCAGTTATTTCATCTACGCAGCAACTTCCATACGTTGTATCAGCTAATATACAAATGTCGTATCTTTCTGAACCTAGTTTGGCCATCAATAAATTGTACACCCGAACTGAATCCTCCAACTGTGAATTCCAAAACTGCAGCCCTATCTAAACATTGGTATATTTATTCATCTTACCCTGTAGAATCCGTGTTCACGAACAAGTCTGACTATCCTATCTATCTCATACACCTCACTGCAACGATCCATTTTTTGGTTGTCAGAACTGTTTGCTGTCAAAATTGCTCTGCAATTCTGCTAGTAAGAAAAAATTCTTTTAGTGTGCAGAGGGTCTTGAAATGAGCTTTCCACAAGTCCAGTCCATACGTTTCCAAGAGATGTAAATTATCCAACCTCTTTTGTTGATATTCCAACACGGAGCGTTTTAAATGGTTTTTATCGGGAGATTCCTTGTCGGTGATATCTTTCAATCGATATCTGTCCATATCAAACATTTCCATTGGGTGTCCTTCTTTTACTCTTTTATATTCTGTTTCTAAAAATACCGAGTTCTTAAAGTGGAAATCGCATTCGTGGCTGACATATTGCGACTTGTCCATGATCTCCATTTCATTAATCACCAACTTTTCCACTTGATCCATTTCGCAGCTCATAAAAAAAGTAAGGTTGATGGATAGCATTGATGAACATTTTGCGGAACTGGAATTGTCGGTTCAGAATTTCGAAAGAGATGCCAAATCGTTGCAAGATTCGAGTACAAAACCACCTAGAAAAGAGTATCGATCACCTATACATGATAAACTTGATGAATGTAAAAGGCTACTGAGGTTGGTCTTGCATGATGTAGTAACAACTTTTGATCCTATCCAAAGACGAGAGTACTCCGACAAATATCATTTCTATCAAGAAAAATTGAAGAATTTGGAATGTGATGTTGATCACTCCATGGGAGACGGAATAGGTCCTCTAACACAAGAAACGTTGGATATCCAAAAGGATTCCATATCAATTCTGGACAATACACAGGGAATCATTCAAAAAACTACCGAAATTGGGAACGAAACCGTATCTAGACTAAAAAAGCAAGGATCCCGGCTGGAATCTCTGTCACCCAAATTGGAAAGTATCCAAACCAAAGTCAAAGAAACTAAAGGGATGGTAAGGTCGTTGTTAGGATCGCTAGTATACGACAAGGTAGTGATTTCGTTGGCTGTATTGTTGTTATTAACTCTTTTGGCTATCATCGGATTCAAGATGTGTAAAAATCCCAATCCTTTTCGAATCCATGTAGTCAATCCACGTTGATGGAGTTGTACAAATTCACTACCAGATTTGGATCGATTGTAGAACATATTCCATCGATAATTGATCGATCATGGTTGGATAGTTTGAAATCCAGAGAGGAGCAAGGAATCGTATCCTTTTCCAGAACAATCTTAGCAACATGATTATATATAGAGTTGGTACAACATTTGTCCATTTTCCTGGAAATCTTGTTGATGAGTTTTTCAGACTCTTTCCCCAATCCGTTACGTCTAGAATAATCAAGGATGCGTTTGGATGTTTCTGGAATATGTCTATCAGGAAGTCGATGAATAAAACCACCGTCTTT
>JAANSP010000111.1:0-30783 GCA_036850745.1 Homidia socia
ATTATAGCAACTTTCGTCGACACAATTCACAATGGTTGCTTTCTTTCCGTTCATGTGGTACTTTTTTTGCTACTGGTAACTACATACTGTATTAATGTTTAGCAGAAAACAGCGACCAAACCTTGTGCAAAACTGCATCTGCCTGCACCACACCATACAGGATTCTCCTGGTATCATTGCTACCTAAAACAATGATCTGCTTTTCTCAATGAAATGGAGCTCTCTCATTTTTTGTCTGCGAGAAAAGTAGTGAATGAACCATAGAAGTATATACATATATATACATATGTACTTGGGAACAACATAAGGCTAAAAAAGTATAACATATCATAACGATACCAACTGATACGTACCGTGTATGTACTAGTTTATTTAGAGTTTTCTTTCATACTATTCCGCCACGGTGCTTGGTCGACGTCTAGTCAGCCTCATCATCACATTTTCATTCTTTTATTCTACTGCTCCCAGAATGCTCGTTGAAAATGATAAAGAAGAATATGACAGGGAATTTTCGCCTTTTGTCTGAAGAAACTTATATTTATGAAGGGCATTAAGACAACTAATCAAAAAACCTCGGGAGTTTATATCAAAACTATTTTTGTACGCCTATACATATGTAAACTTATTACCATTACAACAATTCTAAATCAACTACCTAGGTATATAGGTATCTAGGGAGAAAGCGGACAACTGCTGGACAAAAAGAGAAATGAAGGAGCAATGGTTTGTGGGAAACAAAAGAACAACAACTCATTCTAGAACCAGTTTCCTTGGGCATTTTAGTAAATGATTTTCGGAAAGCAAGGAAACAGCAGTAGAAAAATAAATTTTTAATGACATTTTTAAATTCATAGGGCATCCAAAAACAAGAGCAAATTATAAGTTTTTTTTCTTGTAAGCAAGTTTGAAAAGAGTGTTCAAGTGCCACTCTTGTTTTCATTTGATTATATTTTTCCGTCTCAAGAGGGAACCAGTCCTCTTTACTTGCCATTTTTCCTCTTGAGAATCCCAAATGTTTTCAATACGCCATTAAGAAAGGCCCATTATGAACAAAACACATTGCACACCGTTTCCGCTGTGCATAATGCCTCATCGTGTTGTAATCCTTTTTTCTGTTTTTATCGTATTACCATTTTTTAAATAGTTCAATTTATTTACATTTTTTCTAGGTTGTTGTGCCATGTGTATTTTGGTACACCGATTTTTTCAGACATCTTATATTACTTTGTTTTTGTAATATGTAACATATAAACAAACAATTATTTTTATTTTTATATAATATTGAAAACAAAATACGACATGCATTTGTTTTGTTATCAAATATATTCCATGTGAATAAGAAAACGCAAGAGAAAAATGTGATGTAAATAAACAAAAAATGTGATGTAAATAAAGAAGAAAATGTGATGTAAATAAAGAAAAAAGTTGTTCGTACATAAGCTGACAAACGAGACAAAAAGGGAAATACATATATATCCAATTACTCTTTCTATAATAAGTCATTTTTTCTCAATTTTCTCTTGTTTGCAATTTAAAAAAACATTCCTATTATATCATCTCAAAGCTTTTTGCGATTATATAATATGTAAACAGTATGCACATGTAGATGTTACATGTACAACTTTTCCCCCTATGCGTGTCTTTTTTAATAGATAGAGCGTAAAAATGGGGAAAGAGCACGCAACGTTTTCTTTCTTTTCGCTTTTTTCTTCCTTTTTTGTGTGCTCGTTGAATAAACATAAAAAGAGCAACAGTCACAGAAAAAGAACAAGAAAAATAGCAGCCAGTCAAGCAGGCAGGCCAGTAGACACGATGATATTATTTATAATCGTAAAATTTTATAGAGAATATTTTTTGTGTGAATAAGTCGCATCGTAAAACTTTGCATCAATTACGATATACGGGTGTGTGCATTGTTTCTGAGCATAGACGGCAACGAGTTACAATGACATGACATCATATATAACATTTTTTATTATAGTAGAGTGCCTACAAAATATACATGTACATTAAGATGACACGACTTAGGCCGGCGCGTGAGTAGGGTGGAAAAAAAGATCCAGAAATAAGAAGATATTATTAAAGAGAAAGCAGTACTAGTCATAGTGGAGGACATGCAATTTTATAAATACTTTGCAGCAGCAGTGCACACATGCATTGAGGAAACAATATAAAAATTATTATTATCTATCCATCTTATCCTACACACTTTATGATTCGCTAGTTTCCTTTATTATTTTGCTCAACTAGGCATTTCAATCTTTTTATGAAAGAAAAAAAATTGTTTTTTGTGGGAGTCGTTTAGTCTAGTGACGTCCTCACTGACTCTACTTAAACGTTAGTTAACAATGCATCATGAAAAAAGTATAAAGACTGAAAAAATAGTGGACACATGTATATATGATATGTACAACGGTGATGTTGAAAGACTGCTTCTGGAAAATGGTTCAAGCTCGTTAGTTATTCTTGTGACTATAAAAAAGAGAAAGTTTTTTGTTCCACTTTTTTCGGTGATAGCATTCATATTTTTAGTCGTGAGGGAGGCCAGCCCAGGTCACGTACCTATAAGTGAGTATATGCATATATTGTATAGCAAGTGTTTTTTTTTGTTTTTCTCTTTTTTAACATCATAGCAGTCTTCTTGTTCATTCTATACAGAAGAGAAAAAATAGTAAAGCAATTTTAAGTTAAGCGGTTCATGGTAGACTTCATTCATAGTTGTTCGTTTATCGTAGTAATACACTAGTGTCTAATAATACTTGTATGCTGGATCTATAGGTACTTGTACTTTTTTCATTTTCTTCTGAAGAGAGATAAAAAAAGAAAATGAAAGGTTACGGGAGGCAGCTGTAGCACCAGGCAGCTATTATATCGCTTTCCTCTTGATTCACACACTTGACATGTCTGTTCGCTATTTTTTCCTTCGTCAGCAGGAGCGGCGTTGTGTAACGAGTTTGCATTCATTTTCGACTTGGGAAAGTTGAGCAATAAAAATTACATAAACTTGCAGTAAACGATTTTATTTTTATTTTTTGTACACCGTTTTAATCCTTTCTTTTTCATCATCGTCAAAAGGCTGGAAAAAGATGAAATTCCAATAGATTATGCATATGATAAAGATTTTGCGAATTTATTATGTGCAATTTATAATTTGCGATTAAAAATACAGATTGGTATCTTCACACTTTATTCGCACACACAAAGTTGATGCAATTTATTGTTGTACTAGCATTTACAGTAGAAAATTGTCAATTTCTTTTAATTTGATTGTTAAACTTGTAAAAACTTTTTTTGCTGAAACACTTTTTTGTTTGACTAACAAGATTTTCTCAACACTTTTTGTTGCAAAAAATGACATGTAAAAGGTGACAAGTTCATCATCCATTTTGAAAGACCAATGATAATAGTAATTATGTTTACTTGTGCGTAAACTTTAGATAAAGTACACGAGTTCTGCTCACGTACCACCTTGTTAGATATTTCAAACAGCCATACTAGTACCTGAAGACATGAACTGGTAATTACTTGAAGGAAAAGAGTTGTAAAAAAGTTTGCTTGTCAATTCACAGCAGTGACCTTTTAAACTGGTTTCCTTTTGAGTATCATATTTTTCTTGGTATGTTGTAACATGCTTATATACATGTGCAGAAGAGGATAATGACCTGATTCTGTAGTTCCGTCTTTCACTGATAAAATATCTTGTTTTTTTTACTAAATCTGCCTTCAAGCTAGTAACTCTATCCACGAATCAGATTTTATAAATTGCAATTTTCCTTTCTTATTTCCTTGTTGATTATTGGATGATGTCTTATAGCTTGATTATCGTTTTTGTGGCTTTTTTGCCCTGTCTATGTAAACATGATTTTTACTTGAAATCCCAACTAAAAATGTTTTTAAAGTGAAAATTGTCAGCCAGTACAGTAGTTACTTTCGATCAAAAATCTGATCCGTTCAAACGATTTTTTTTCAAATGTGATTTCAGTTAATTTCATGCATGGTCAACAACTAATGTTCACATGCAAATTTGTATATTATCGTAACATTCTCATCGTCTTTATCTCTCCATATAGTTTACTTTTGAGTCTGTTGTTGCTGATTTCCAGCGTTTTCCCCAAAGATCTACCATGTTATTATTGCATTTCATCTTCAATATTATTTTCCGATCTTCATGATCATCATTCTCGTGGCATTTGGATATGGTGATGATGCCCCACGCGAATATTGGGTTTATTCATGTATGCTCGTCTACCTCTTACTACTTTGGGAAATGGTTTGTATCTGTGGGAAGTTCTGGTTGTATAAATAAATATGTACATAATCATTTTTGATCATCATCATCATCCACCATGGTGACAAGGACGACGACGAGGGAAAAATAGTAGAAAGAAGGAGTGTGTTTTTGAGCAGGAAAGATTTTGAGTGGAGTGGAGGCGGAAGAAAGGGAGTGAAGTTAATACTTGAGTTGAGAAGAAGATGATATTCTGTTGTGTGTCACACTTACTATTCATTTTAAGTTGGTGATGATGATGCTGATATTTGTGGTGTGGCGTGTGTTGGAGAGGTTTCCTCACTTGTCCTCATCATCCATCACACATGACAAACTCAATTGGCTCATATATGTCGTTGTTGATGTGGTATGGAGTTGGTGCTACAAATATCGACATTTTCTTATTGTGGGTAAGGAAACAACTTCAAAACCTAAATAACAAGATGCGTGTGACGTTAAAAGCGTTGGCGAAAACTGCAGAATACGTGACGAAATAAATGACATTTGATTGTTTGTGACGCAACATTCGAATCGAATTCGAATCTCAGCGACCAAAATTTCGTGCATATGCTAATTTTAAGCGCATTGTTCTTTTATATACGTTTATCCTGTGATGACATGCTCCTGTGCTCCTTATAAGGATCTGAAAATCACTGGTTCTAAAGTTTTTGTGTTCGCAGACAGACAGGTAGGCGATCTCATTGATTACTAACAAAAGCTGTTCAAATATAGAGTGATATTCTGATGTTTGTATTTTCAATGTCCTCCCTTACAGTGTTGCAAATCTAGAGTACGAGAAGTGAGAGTATAGATTTTTACACTAGACGATTAGATTCTTATCAGTGTCATCCATAAATGAATAAATGTAGAGCTTTACTGTACACCAGTTCCTCATATATTTGCATCCATTTTACTATCCGCAAAACTTTTTCAATGTGACACATTTTACCATTTTTAATTTGACATTGACAAGTGGCCTTATGTCAAGGCAGACAATAATCCTTTTCATTCTAAATTCTAAATGTACATGCTATTATTTTCCATAAAAAACTCGTTCAAGAAATCTCCGTCACATACATAAATGCACGAGAGGAGAGAAAAGAATGTTGGCAATTAAATGTGAAGGGCAGGGTATGAAAAAGCCAAGTATATTTTCACGACCGCAGAGAAGAAGTAGGTATATTTAGCAATCGGAATGATTGCAAGATTCTCCCTCCGGGTTGACTTTAAGGAGAAAAGATACTACCTTAACAGAAAACAGGCTGTTATTTGATCATCATCATCTTGGTGTTTGCTTGGTAATACCGCATTACATTATACAGTGCTTATACTTTGCTGCTGGGTGGAGGAAATGATTGAGTAGGAGGGAAACAAGTCGCAAAAAGATTACCAACATTTCCTTACGCTGTTATGGCTTGAGGGCGATCAAAAATCTACTGTTACTATTCTTTCTTGTCTACTTGCTTTATGAAAGTGGCTCATCGAGTACTTTCAACATTTTTTGGATCTTACATTCTTGAAATGACGCCTGTTCCCTTTTAGGAACGACGGGAAAATGTCAAAATATGCGGATACACATGTACATTGCTCCCTCAAGGTATATGTGCCTTACTTTCGTCAGTAACTCGACTTTTTTTACTCTTTCATCATCATAACTTTTAGTTAAGTCGAATCGATTTTTTGAATATTCATCTGCTGTCATCATGGTCGTTATCCTTGTATTTAGTAGAAAATTTATATATGTGTATCCTTCGTTATTTCTATTGAGATGGTTCGTGATGGCTGTTGGTTTTTTGAAGTTTGTTGCTACTTTGAATTGGTTATTTGGTACACAGCAGGCTGCATTCTGTGAAAAAGGAAGAAGTGAAACATTTTCTCGTGTTGAACTTTGCTATTTATTTACCCTGTTAAATATACCTACATGCACTTTAATAGTAGAGGAGTAGATTTACTAAAAGGGGAATTCAAATTTCCAAGTAAAAGACATGATTCATTTCTCCAACTTTACCATTTGACCAATTATCATTCTGTTTGAACAAATTTCAGTCGTGTTATTAGTTTGTGCAGAGAGGAAATTATCCACCACCCACCCGTCCTAAATTTGTGTTTGCCAAGGTTTAAAGGTCAAATGATATTTGGTTAAATGAGCTCAAATTTTTGGTTTACTGAACGACTCAAATGTTTCTCTCACATCACCGAAAAAAGTGTTATGCTAAATAATAATGTAAAGAGAAACCTGTAGCAGACAAGTGAATGGCGTATTTTCCTTTTTGATTTACTCCATACAGAAAAACATGTTTGCTCTTTCCAATTAACATGGCAACAGGGTGTTCATCACCACTTCATTTTCTTTTCTCTTGTTTTCTTTCATTTTAGAGAATGTACAAACACATTCAGAGAATGAATAGCGATATTATCGTAATCACCATGAAAGTGTGGTAAGAAACCCACGACCTATTTAAACGGGATCAGAGGGAAAAAATATTTGGGAAAGGAGCTGTCTACCACAAGCTAATAGGTAAACAATAATAAAGAAAACAGAAGGAAAGCAAGTGGGGAAACTGGGTGGAACTCAATTTACCAAATAAACAAAGTGTATATATACAGGCATTTTATCGATGAGTACAAATAAAGTGAGTGGTTGTGGCAGTGAAAGTTATGTGTTGTAATTGAGCCACATCCACACAGTGAAAAAGAAGAGCTGTTAACTTTGTAGCGTAGCACGAGCACGTTTAAAAATCTACACTATTTACTGTCTATATAGTTCCTCCAAAACTACTGGCGTATCCTATCCTCCACTAGAAAAAGGTTATTCTGCGGTGGTGGGTGACGTGTAATTTGGTGACGTAATATAATAATAATAACAATAATAATAGTCCATTAAATATGTGGTAGCGAAACAATGAGCATTTTGTCACTGCCTCGGACAGAGTCATTTTCATAGATCACTTCTCTCACATCAAGAAAGACAGGTAACCCTCTAAAATTCGCCTTTCTCTCACTTTCTCACGTGCCAGAGCTGTAGGGTTTATTTGAAAGTGCCAAATACATCTAAACCGGCTTGCTGCACTTATTACACCACATAAATTTGATGCTGCAAAAGTAAGTAGTAGTAGTAGTAGTGGTGGTGGTGGTGGTGGTGGTTGGCGGTCGTTGCCATTGTATGTATTTGTCGTGAGTAACGACGGGCAGCATGCCAGAGAGAGAAAGAAAGAGAGAGAATGCACCTTTCTTCCTCCGGGTGAGTTAGTGTCACAGGTGGGCTACACCTTTCAAAGTCGCTTGACACACAAAAAATATACTGCGCAAAGCTAATTTAATCATTTAATTTTCAGTAAACAAAGTATCTATGCACAGGTCACACAGTAATGTTGGTAGTAGAATGTGGGAGCATAAACGCCTACACCTTCAACTTTTTTTCTCAAGTCTATCTTTATTTTTCAAAATTTTCGCTTTGCCTACAAAATAGTGCAAGCAAGTTTAATTCTATAAAAGTTATAGTCTTACTACGGCTCCTCCATACAACTCCTCTTTTCTCTCTTTTGTAGTTAATCCTGACGTAATTTATGATCCACTAATTCCTCATGTTTTTTTACTTCGCTCCCTGTATTTCCACTACGGCCGTACCAATGTACTGTACATGGTACTAGAACATGTGCAATAATAATAAATGTGTTTAGAAAAAATATATAGTACTGTGCTATATCTATGTATAATACGGTTTACATACGAAATTAATCTTTTTCTCGCTCCTGTTGCTCCTTGTCTTGTCTCATTTATTCTAAAATTCGCTTCCATCCATCCTCATCCTTTCCTCCCTCCGCACTTTACTTGGAGTTTTCTTGTCTAATAGCCAATAAAAAATTCATTTTTTCCTCCCTTTCGTTTTTGTCTCTCTCTCTCCCACCTTAGTTTTACTTTCTACTTTCATATAAACGCAACCACATCGTTGTGTAATAATAAGAAAAAGAAAAACAACACAATACGAATATAATAGTTTTCTCCTGCTTTCTTTCCGTCCCCTTATTTGCATGCATACATACTTTATGCCAAACTGAAAGATGCATGATGGCAAGAAAATAAAAACGCAGTGCAACAGTTTGCCCGCTGCTTTTTTCCACACACTAACAATAATAATATATAAGGAATAAAAACGTGATACAGATAGAACATTGGGAGAAGGCATTTTCTATTTTATATGTATATTTTTACACCTTTATTTTCTCCTCTTCGCTTTACCATCTTCTCAAAAAACCTTATTTGCTAAACCCGAAAAATTATTAGGTGGACATGACATCCCAGACACATGACATGCTGGAGCCATATAATAACAGAGAAAAGAGCTCTTGTGCAAACCTTGCTTACACAATCATCACCACATTTATTACACTGCTAAACTACGCTACTTTTACTATAGGTTGGCTAGTTGACTGGAAGAGTGATATATTAAATATATTTAGCTTATACTTACCTAGTTAGTTAGTCTTTTATTACCGAAACAGGTAAAATTTATCATTGTTGTGTTTTTGTCTGGCCATAAAATACAGGATCATGTATATAAACGCTACTACTACTGCTGCTGCGTATATTTATTTATTCCATGTTAGACTCATCTTTTTTCGCTTATTCTCTTCTCTTCTTCCTGCCATTTTATATCATTAGCCAGCACATTTCAAACGAAGGTAAAAAGAATTATTCACTTTTGCAGGTCACGCAATCAATTCTGACTCAATTTTTTGGCAAAAAAACGCTGTGTTGCTCTTCTAAGTAAAGCTGACTGTTTGTTGAATACGGGAAAAAAACTTGATGCTCACGAAATCGAAGAAATGATCTCGTGATCACTTATTATTTTATATGTGAGCATCTCGCCTCTGCATGCAATGCTAAATGCAAAAGTGTAATATATGATATGCACGTTTTCATACAAGTCTTCCGGTGATCCACCCACACCATTTTACTAGTCATTCATTTTCTTTTTTCCCACTTTTATGTATAAGACAAACAGGGCTTTATGTTCCTGGCTGGTTGCGCGCTGCCTTTTTCTGTCTAGTTGAAATTCCTAGAAAATATCGTTGCACGTACGCAAAAGGCAAAAAGAGAAAAATTTGACAGGAAATTTAAATGGTCTTGAATGTCTGTTTGGATGACATGCGTGAATTATTACATGGTCGGCGTCATGTGTACCTTGGATGCATGTAAATCATCTTTTTCCAGGAACTTTGTTTCTCTTCTCCCCGCTTGATAAGCAATTTGGCAAACCACCTGAAAGTGATATTCAATATCACATGTATATTATCACCAGTAGTTATATTTATTATGAAATAATGAATTAAGGTAAACTGTCTAGCATTTCCTTGTCTTCCCTTTTCCAAGGATAAATGATAAACACACAAAGAGAGATATTAGTTGGTGGTATAGTACATTAGCCTAAACTAGTGTAGTGATACGAAGAAATATTAAAGAGGGAAAAGTAGAGAAATGTTTTGTGTACAAAAACGCCATTGTTTACATGATGTGTCAGGATCAGTAGCAGCAGCATCGTCGTCGTCATTTTCATCCTCATCATCATCATTATTATTATTATTTTAACCTCATTTCATAACTCTTACAGAACAGCAGCCTGTTGTTGTTCAGCAAAAGTGTACCTGTCTACCTTAATAGGTAGGTATATGCGTACTCAAATCAAGCTTCTCACAGCATCATTACATTTCCATAATGGCAATAATGACGATAATAACAGAGGAGTCGTGGTGCTAACATAATAGTAATAAAGCATGATATCTGCTCGTTAAAGACTCCCGTCGTCCTGGCTGTGGCCTGCCCATCCTCATCATCATTTCATCAAGCCAATCATGAAGTGAGAATGAGTTTGCTAAAAGTAACTACTATATAGATGATGATAGACCATACTATAATATGTTGATTGAATGTGGTGGTGGCAACAGTAGCATTTACTGTGCACAAGTATTTATATGACTTCCTCTGTAATAAAATGAACATGTTTCTATTTTTATACGTGCACTTCTGATGGTGCTAAAATACAAGAAAAAGGGAAAGGGATACCAGGTGGTGGCAATGATGATGATGTATCAAACGATATCATTTACTTTGACCACATGCTGCTCCTGATGTTTCCCTCTTTCACTTTGCTTACTCTTCTATCCATTTTCATCATGATCAACCAACACTATCACATATCATAATAATAGGAGCAATAATATGATGATCATGATGATGACGGCCGTGAAAAGTGTTGCAAAAAACTTGGAATAAAGAAGGAGCGTTAAGAAAAGTGGACTAAAAGGTTTTTACAGTGATGTCATGTTTTTGAAGCTTTAGGCATACAGACAAAAAAAACTGGTGGTGTAATTCTCCATACAGGTAGGGACACTTGTCAATAGAAAGAAATCTACTTTATCAACTCAATCTCATTGCGATTTGAGATGATTTGAAAGCATAGTGTAGTCGCCCATGGAATGACAACTGATGATACAAGAAAGAAAACAAGGATTTTACTCCTTTTGTGTTATGTTTATTTGAAACCCTTGTTGAATAATAAATGGAGTAAAAGGGAAACAAGAGAAAGAGATTGTGAAAACGATAATTGAACCATTTTTGGACCGTATATTACGTATACTACTGGATTATGTTGATGCTAGTGGCGGTGGTAGTGATGATGATGTGATGATGACGGTGGCAATAGTAATGCTTGTGCTGACGTCTTTCCTTTTATCGACACTTTTATTTATGTCGTTTGGGTAACTAGGTTGGTTCCTTGAATTGAGACACTAGTAAAATGGAAAAACTAACTTAGCTATGGAAAAGTTGCCAAAATTTTGCGAAATGAAAATGTGGGTTGCTTGATTGTTTGGTAATTCAATTTATTCCACAGTTCCATCAAGTATGTTGTTAGAGAGGTTGATGTGATATGATGATTACATTTTTACGCTAAATAGACGGATACGAAGAATAAAAGAGAGCATTTTGGTTTGCTTTATTTCACTTCGAGCAGGTGGAAAAAGTCAAATTGACGGTCGAGTGCGTCTGTCTGTGTACACAAAACGTTTTTTTTCTTTTGTCTTCTTCTTTGTAACATATGTAGTGTATTTTTTCCTCATGGCTGCGTTTGAACAATAAGGCAAGGTGACATTTTGTTTTGTTTTCATTGTAGATAAGAATGCAAGATAATTAATAAACGGTTGAGAGTTGAGAGAGGTTTTGACAAGTGCACTTGAATCACTCAAGCATTTTTGCCGTTAGGCATTATCATCATCATCATCAACAACAACTCCTTATTATAATAGTAGTGTGTCTGGGGCGTAAATAAATGTTTTTGAAATGTCAACATTTCGAAAGATTTTTTTTTGTGTCTGCAAAAGAAAGGTATACATTAGGCATATTATTGACCAGATATTAATTTACCAAAGTTCATCTATTTTGGTGAAGAAAAGTAAGTGTGGGTGGTAAAAGCAGGCATTTTTAGATGAAGCACCATCGCCATTGATATGTTTGACGTATTTGATTTATGGATTTATTGTTTTTGTGGTAGAGGAAAGTTGCATTAAGGCCAAAAATTGTGCAAGCTGTATAAACCAGAACACAGAGGAGCAGGACAAAAAATACTGTTTTTAACTATAAACAACGCCACTTTACTATTACCGTCACTCATTATTGGAAATATAGTTGGTTCAGAGATGAATACAATAATCATCATCGGCACTACCACCCTGTAAAAGCAACAACATGATTTCATGCCAAACAAACCAAAAAAGAAAACAAATTTATGAATCAACTATAAGCACTCAATTTATTTTTTTGTTCCGCTGCTGTTACTTGCTACTTTAGCAACATTTACTCCACTCCACCACCGTCTCCATCGTCGTAAAAGAAATGTGCATAGCCGTTTCCACTTTACTTTTATTCATTCTTTTATACGAAATTGGGTCGTCCATCTTTTTCTTCTACTGCTGCTCCGTTCTTTTCTCGCTATACCCCAAAAACGAAAAGAAAGAGGAATGGGAAGGAAGGAAGGAAGGGATAATGCATGTAGTAAAACTACATCAGCAAAATAATAATAATAATAATAAAGATGTGTATCTCTCATCCGAAAATGTAGAGTGCTAGAGAAAAGAGAGATTGAGAGGAACACTTTGTTGAAAAACTAGAGCGTACCAGCGGCGGCAGCAGCAGTAGTGAAAATACTATTGCTTTCCACATAAACTAGTTGGGTTTTCCCTAAAAAATTTTTTATAGTGGTTTGTTAGGTTTAAGACAGATAGATCTCTTTATATGCATAGCGAAAATATAAAAATATATGTGGAAGGAGAATGAAAGGATGATAAACAGAAAGAGTTTCATTCATGACTACCACCATACTCGGTCGTCGTAGGACCTTTGACGTCACTCGCTCAGCTCTCAGGGAGAGAAAAAAATGGAGAGGTTTCTTGTACAACAATATTTTATATGTACCATAAAAATATGAATATAAAATAGAAACATGTGGTGGATATATATAGAAAATACATGCATCCATAATATTAATATAACCCGCAGGTTGATGCACAATGTAAATACATACATATTTGTCCAAAAATTCGCATACACAAGCTCTACGACGAAGAGTGAATGATAATGCATTTTTATAAGTTAAGTATACACAAGAACCCCGAATTTATAAAAGACTGTATATATTTCGGTTTTTGTCATCATCATCGTCTTTTTTCTCAGTGTGTGGACAGGTGTTTCGTTCTTTTCATTCATTCATTCCTTCTCTCCCACACTCACACATGCATGCATACAGCCACCTTTTACCATAAAAATGGGCGAGAAAAAAGAGTAAAGGACCCAACCTGTTTGCTCTCTCTTTCTCCTTGTTGAGTAGCAGCATGCCCCAAAAGTACCAAGCATCCTTCCGTTCCCCGCCCGTGGATTTACAGAGAGGAGTAAAAGTACTCATCTATATCTACATAGTTTAGCAGATAGACTTGTTTTGGGAAGAAAAGCATACGAGAATAGTGGAATGGTGACGGCTTTCTGAAGGAACCTCACCTTACTACACGTTGCCGTCTATTTTTAGACACAATCCGTTATGGGCTTTGTATTGCCGATCAAGGTGAAAGTACCTCTGCTTTTCTTCGTTTTGCTGCTGCAAACAACTCAATTCAAGCTCTACTCTTTCCTCTTGTTGCAAGAGAATGGTGGTAGTGGTGGTGGGGTTATATGATGCTGATACGAGACGAACGATGAGTTCATGCAATACGGCAATATAACAATAGAACAGGTAGGGATTGCATGTAGTTTATGTATAACAGCAGCAATGAATGGTTGCAAAATTGTATATTATGTTGTCCTATCCAATTTAATCCAATTCGTGCCTTATCTGTGTACATACACCGGAATAACCTATATTTTTGATAAGAGAAACCTTGTTTGTTTTTCGTACTGTTACTTTTGTTTTGCTTCTCGTCTCGTTTTTCTTTTCTACAAGAAGGAATACTGATTCTTTTAAATCGGATTGAGACACATTAGCAGAGAAGAAGTAGAAGGTTGTTGTTGTTGCTGTTTGAGTCTTTTTACATTTTAATCCTCATTCAAACAGAACAATAGTAGTATGGAATTCGAGGCTGGGAATGAGACGTGCTATGTTCAGTAAGCATTGCTTACCCTAGTTTGCATGTGGTTGAGTGAAGGGAAAATAAAGTTGTTCGGTAAGAATACATATATTCAACTGTCAAAGTTTGTGTCAACCCTCGTCTCGTCTTTTACTGTAAAACCACAAGTTTTGCCACTACATAACTCTAAATGACATGAGTGTACATGTAATAAAAACTGGCAAGATTTTTGGGCCTTCATTTTTAAATAATGACATTTTGAGTGTTTGTGAGCGAGTCCTAACAGTCTAATGAATTTATACCTAAAAATCGTTCTATTGAGAAAAAAAGTTTTCGATTGGATGAAAGAAACTCCACACATGGCATGTCCCGATGTCAGTCGAGGGTGGCAATGGAACATGAAATGTTAAACATGCAAACGAATGAAAAAATACTGCAAGAAAATCCATGAACAAAAATAAATTGGACTTAATCTGCTTTTTTCGAATGAAAAAATGTACATAAAAAAGGAAGGTCACTTGTCAATTCATGTTTCTCCTCAAGCTTGTTGAAACATGGTAAAAAATTTCATTGTGTATGGATCTCGTGACAAATCAGCAGCACAACAAAANTTTTTTTTTCGAGTGAAAAAATGTACATAAAAAAGGAAGGTCACTTGTCAATTCATGTTTCTCCTCAAGCTTGTTGAAACATGGTAAAAAATTTCATTGTGTATGGATCTCGTGACAAATCAGCAGCACAACAAAAGGACAAAAGATGAATAAGAAAAAAGTAATTCAAGAGAAAAATGGTCATAAGAGTAAAAATATCCTGCGAGTTATAGTAACACTCTTTAGATTTTTAGGACTAATGGTAATGTGGCTCTGGTGTGTGTTTATTTTTACAAAAAGGTATATTTCAACTCCTTATCGATTTATGATGATCATGATGATTGCTCTGGCAGTGTTGTTGTTTTTGACTATTTTGTTGGACGATGCTGGTTGACGCTTTCTCTTTTTGTGTGCATACAAAAACGTGTACCTTGTGGTATGTTGCCACATTACCAAAAATAAATACACACGCATCAAATTGAATGGCGAGCAACGGCTATTGCTATTATATGTACACACATGTATACTATTTTTATATTGACTGAAAAAAGTAGCAAATAGCGTTATAGCAAGTTTACTCCTCTTGACTGACTGACTTGTCTAAAAATAGAAATTCGGATAAAGAAAAATGATACATTTTCTATGCGTACACGTTCAGCCTTTCCTACAATATTTTTCAGATATTATTTACGACGGCTACATTCATAAAATCATGTCAGAAGAAGAGAATGTCGTTGCTGTGGTGGAGTTGTTGACGGGATAAAAACATAATATATCGCATCATGTAACGGAGAAAACGGATATAAAAACCCATAGTCAAGTACATTAATATTATTTTGGTATATGGATGTAGATATAGATAGATGGATTCAAAAGGTTTGCTTATTTTGTTGATATGAAAAAAGTGAAGAGTGAAAGAAGGAAGAAAAAAAATGTTTGTTCTGCTGCTGCAACTTTCTCTGACTTGTGTGTATATATACGGATATTATTATGGAATGGCGGATGTATTGCATACAAACACAGAGGACAAAGTTGGCTATAATATTATTTTGGTATATGGATGTAGATATAGATAGATAGATTCAAAAGGTTTGCTTATTTTGTTGATATGAAAAAAGTGAAGAGTGAAAGAAGGAAGAAAAAAATGTTTGTTCTGCTGCTGCAACTTTCTCTGACTTGTGTGTATATATACGGATATTATTATGGAATGGCGGATGTATTGCATACAAACACAGACGACAAAGTTGGCTTGCACAAGACATGTTTTTTTTGTTTACAGAGAAAATAGCAACAAACTTTTTTGTTCTCACAGAAAAAAGAAAGAAAAAGATAATAGAGCAGTGGACAAAAATAAACATGCGCTGCTGTTTCTGTTGCTGCTACCTTTTTCTCAAATGTTATTTATAATATGAATTTCAAGTAGCGGTATATTGTTTTATTTGTTGTATAGATAAATATATTATATTATGAAAAATAATACGTGGTTGGCTGTGTCTTCATGAGAATAATAATTTATACAGGTAAAAGCAGTATAGTTGTAGGAGGATTCCTATATGTATATTTTATTTATATCCATGTTTGTTTTTTGAATTCGTCAAACTGAAAAGATTAGAAGGCCAGAGCAAGGTTTTCTGATGATCTATCTGTTCATGACGTATTTAGTTTGACAATGCTTAAGGGAGTTTGCTTGAAATAATAGAGAAGGGAGGAGGAAGCAAAATCGTGAAGGATGTCTTTGAATAAAGATTGTATTCTGTAAAATTGGTTTAGATTCCAGCGGGTGGTGATAGTGCATGGTAATGCAGTAAAGCTAAAAATATTCCACTTTCCACTGCCTCCTCCATTTGATAGTAGTAGTTTTGATTATTGTTGTAATATTAATGATGAAGAAATCCGGCTTTTGTTGGGATGATTAAATATTCATGATGATGATGAAACGCCAAAGGAAGTCTCCATTGCGCAGTATATATAAAGGTGCACATTTAATAATACACTTACTGAGAATAATATGCTTTTATGGAGATGATGCACAATAAAAAAATAAAAAGCTTTCATGATGATCCTCCTTCTATATCCTTTTTACTCAAATTTCATCGAAAAGATGCAAGGGGAAGATTTTAAAGGGCAAGTTACTAATATCCGGATATAAAATATTCTACAAGCAGAGCTAAAGTAAAAATGTGAGTAGAGGCAGCAGCTTATTTTTAAAATTCTGAATCAATGCCAGACACGTGTATATGAATGAAGAAAATAAATTGATGAAAAAGTTGGCCATACTTGTTGGTTTTTAAAACTGTATTTGGTTGACGATTCGGGACAGGAGATGATGCACAATAAAAAAATAAAAAGCTTTCATGATGATCCTCCTTCTATATCCTTTTTACTCAAATTTCATCGAAAAGATGCAAGGAAAAGATTTTAAAGGGCAAGTTACTAATATCCGGATATAAAATATTCTACAAGCAGCTAAAGTAAAAATGTGAGCTGAGGCAGCAGCTTATTTTTAAAATTCTGAAGCAATGCCAGACACGTGTATATGAATGAAGAAAATAAATTGATGAAAAAGTTGGCCATACTTGTTGGTTTTTAAAACTGTATTTGGTTGACGATTCGGGACTAGATATAAATACCTTATATTTTGTGTGATTGTGTTTTCAACAATAATAGCAGTAAAACAACAACTACTTTAAGATATACTGAACAATATTTTTTTTAGTAAATAATTAACTTAATACATTATCACTATGCGTGTGTGCGGTACGAAATGATATAAGTGATACAAAAATAATTAATAGTAGCAGATAACATGTTGCGCCTTTTTCACTTTTTCCTGCTTCCTTTGGCAGAGACTTTTCTCCTGTTTTCTTCATACTTCAGCTGCTGCTTGAGGAAAAGTGCATTCTTTAGATGATTTTGAATTGAGGAAAATTGTTCTTGGGATTTTGCCATGGATTTTACAGCGCTAAAAATAATAAAAATATTGGAATGTGTGAATTAGTGTTAGGTGTTAGGGATGCATTTACATAAATGTACATGGACAGTGTTGTAGATTGTAGATGTATGCATCTTGGAAACTTACCCAATGCTGTAATCACAGTCGTAACAGGTGCCCTGTAGTAGCCGATACTGCGCTCCAAATTCTGCTTTTTGTTTTATCATATTCGGCACCTCCTTCCTTACATGTTCCTATAAAATTAAACACACAACAATTTTATTTGCTACGTTATTTTTAAGAAAAATGAAAGAAGAAAAAGAACCATCATAGAAGATTCCCATACACCAGGGAGGAAGTTGTGGTTATATTATTATTCTTATTATTATTGACATTTTGTAGAATACACTACTAAAGAGAGGACTTTAAGGTTAAAGGTCTTACCTGTAAACAGTACAGGGCTAAAGAACCCTGTAGTAGCCGATACTGCGCTCCAAATTCTGCTTTTTGCTTTATCATATTCGGCACCTCCTTCCTTACATGTTCCTATAAAATTAAACACAAAACAATTTTATTTACTGCGTTATTTTTAAGAAAAAGGAAAGAAGAAAAAGAACCATCATTGAAGATTCCCATACAACAGGGAGGAAGTTGTGGTTATTATTATTCTTATTATTATTATTGACATTTTGTAGAATACACTACTAAAGAGAGGACTTTAAGGTCAAAGGTCTTACCTGTAAGCAGTACAGGGCTAAAGATGGCTCGTTTCCCATAATGTAGAGATTCTCCGACAACCTACCCACCGCTAGGAAAAGGAAACAAAAATAATCATCTATTTTTATAAATGTCAGCATTTTCCTGGTAACATTTCCATTCTGTCTGTATTCATAAAAGCTTAATTTCTAGGTAATTTTTATGACATCAATTAGAAATTGACTAAAATACCTTTTCGACATTTCTCATCAGTTTCTGACGGCACCAACGCACCAGCATTAACAACAGCTGATGATGAAGAAAATGCCGTAGTGGCAGCTGAAGAGCATGATGATCCACTTCCCAGCGAAGGGTTTCTTGGCAGTTGATAATGACTCATAATACTAATAATTATAATGATTTGGCTATTTAAAAAATTACAACAGAACGTTGGCGACAACAATTATTTAGTAAAAATTGCCGAAAAAAGCGTGTTGCCTTGTCAGCAAGCAAGGGAAAAATGTATTTTGCTTTCTTCTCCCTTTTTCTTATGTTCTGCTGCTGCTGCTGCTACAACAAGTTTTGTTGTTGTTCATGACAAGATTGGCGCTCGACTGTGCTCGGCTCCGTTTTCGATGGCGTAACTAAGGGCAACGTCTGCTCACGTCAATGCTGCAGTAATGCCATACACCAACCAGACAATCAGCTCCACACAGACATACATGCAGCAGCCAGAGAAAAAGGAAAGCCAAGCACAAAAGTGAACAAAGTAAAACACACCACCACCACTAGACCACTACAACAGCTACTTTATTAGTAGTTGAGTGAGTTTTTACCAGTGCTCTGCTCATGTTCCGTTATTTCCACTATTTCTTTCCCTTCTTCTTCACTCTTCTGCCAGCATGAAAACTTTTCCCTACTTTCTCCCCTCAGTTCAGTTGTCGCGATGACGACGTTGCAGAAGCAGTGAACTTATTTCACTCCACTTTTCCACTTTAAACGGCCTTCTCAATCTTACTTTGTGGTTATGCTGTTAGGTGCTTACTTATATCAACCCTCGTCCACCCCCTCATTTTATAATCTTCTTTGAAATGAAATGATTTCTTTTTTTGATTCTTTTCTACAAAATGCAAAAATAATATCTCGCTTTGAAAGACTCGAAAAATCAGGTTCAACGAATGCTATAATTACTTTTTTCTTCCATTCTACTACTTTATCCATGACGGTGACGATGACGATACCATTAAAAGATACGTCATTCGCAGCCTGCGAATCGCAGGCATAGGTATTTTAATCTGAAAAAAAAACTCACTCATTTGAAAGTCCTTTTCATTCTTAATAGGTCCGTTGCTTCTATTATAAGTACTTATTTTCCCTAGTTATTATAGGTCAAACCTAAATATTTTTTGTCGCTATCAAAAGAGAAAATCGTAAAATTCCGGAAATAATGTTGTTTTCTCTACTTTACTGTTCCATCCCAAACTTTACTGTTTTCCCTCTAGTCGCCAAAAATAGTTTCCATCGTAATTTGCATATATATGGGTGCTAATGATAGCCTTCTTCTTCTTCTTCATATATCGCCGCACTATATTTTTGAGATGATGATGATCAACACCAACAAACAACATTGTTATTCCTGTTGTTGTTTGCAGCTTTACCTATTACCCAACACTCCCCGTAAGCTATGCACGGGTGAAATAAAAAAACACATGAAGAATAGTAGTGCTGTTGATGTCGTAACAAAAAATTGCCAGCTCTCAACCTCCTCCGCTTTCCCTCCCTCAAGGAAAGTCGTAAATTTCCAAGATTACTCGTATAATAAAAAGGGTACACCTCCGTCGTTAATTTTTAACGGGCCACCTTATGGCCGCCCACCCACGACAGGTGTAATGATCACTTTTTTCTCTCCACCGCATATATATTACAATTACAACTTTGAGCATGTTCTTCTGACATACACTACCACCCTCCTCCCTTTTGACGGCGGCAGCGTGTAAGCTTCAGGGATTGTTCGACAAACGGACATTTGTCATGAAAGTCTTGTTTCCCTGAAAATAGTTTGTGTATGAACGTGCGTGTAGATTTTAAAGGGAATGTTTGAGGAAAATAATAAAAACTTGCATGCCTAAAATTTTATATTTTCCCCTTGGCTACCACAACGGAAGTCAAGTTTGAAACGCAGAAATTAGGCTTAAGCAGGCCAAATACAAACGTATCTTAACGTCCCGCTCCTTTGATGTCGTACTCATTTGAGTTTATATGTACTCTACTACTTTGTCAAGGTGCAATTTCGAAGAAAAGGATAAATCGTATTAGTATTATTTTCTTGGGTTTATCTACCCACAAAAATAAAAAAGAGCATATTCCTTCAGCAATCAGTGATTCAACACAACAACAACTTTGTGTGTAGGAGGAAGAGGAGGGGCTGCTTGTGAATTAGTAGGTTGTGTGCCTTTTCCAGGGTACAGTCATCTCGTTTGTCACCCACCTCCCTCATGTTTTTTTCTATTTTTAGAAGAAAAGAAACAGGAAAATTGTCCATGGTCAAAAAATACACAACATGGTCGACGACGGTCGTCTCTCTCGCTTTTTTGTAACTTTTGAATTTCCTTGTGGTGGTGAGCTAATATCTAATGTTCTCTATTAATCGTTTCTGTTGACAGAATGCCCTCCAGCTGATGATGGAATGGAAAGATTTGCATGTCCTTCTGCTGATCACCTCGGCAGATATCGGTGTGTGGATGACCACGTCCTTTGTGATGGTTTTATCGACTGTCCTGGAAAAGAAGATGAAGATATGCAAGCATGCATGTTTTACAAAACCGTAAGCATTATATATCAGATTAATTAATTATATGAATTACGAGTATAAAATGAATTCCCGAGAAATCATAATCACATGAAAGAGGTATAACCTTAATGTTGAGAAACGTTTTGCCTAACGTAACGTATCTAAATACAATCATTTTTATTTTTCAAATTTAATTTCAGACCAAGGCTCACTTGGACGTTTTGGCGGACGCTTTGCTAAGATGGGCACGAGGAAAACGCTAAAAAATGAATAAGTACACATAGACCAGTATTTACTTTTTTTCTCACAAATCAAAACAAGACATGAAAGGATTGACAACTTGAGCAAATAAGTCTTTATCAAGCCAGATAAGATCAGAAGCAACTACAAATAATAATTAAAATAATTAAATGCTACCATGCGGAAATAAAAGCAAAATGAAATATCCCAATAATAATACGCAGCAATTACTGACTATTAAGAGAAATCTACTGATGATGATAATGACATTTACGGATAGAGCCGAGAATAAAATATGATATCAATAATTTAATAGTTATATATCATTTTACTACGTTATACATGATAATATGGGATCTGTTACATTCTTGTTTTTAAAACTGCAAATGAGATATCATTACAATTCTAGTAGATGTAGCAACAAAATGTTTTCATCCCTTCCATTTAAAAAATTGCCCACCGAATATTGATGGAGTTTTCTAGACAGTTTAATCTTTTTTAAAGTACAGAATCAATTGTGATGTTACTTGATACAGTTATTGCGCTAAAAATAACACTAGTAATGAAAAAGTTTAGTTTATTTTATTTTCTCAAATTTACTCTACATACATAATATTATACTTGAAATTTTTAAAGATGATAATGGTGATTCTACTAAATGCATTCTATAAAGGCGGTATAACGCCATGGTTAGAGTATTTTGAAAATGTAATTTTTAAGAATATAACTGACTGTCTATTCTTTAAATAATAACAATAAATTATTATTATTATTATGCTAATTAAAATAGTATAAAAATACTTAGATTCGTATACTCAAGTTTACAATGTCAAGCAACTAAACTATACACAATATGTTAGGAAGGCTATATAAAACGTTTCTGTTTCTGAAAAGGATAACTGATACTACTACTACTACCTACTTGTAACTGTATACATTGTGTAAACCACTGACGATGATGATGATAATCTTGAAACTACACACGGATGACGCTTTCATTCAAAACAAAAAAAATATTCACCGATATTTTAAATATTGTAGTGTTGTTTGTTCTGTAGGGTACATATATACATGAAATATATATACATATTTATAACCAGTTGTATATTTATGTGTGTATATACCCATCTTCACCATTATAATTTTTATTAAACTATAAATGTGATGCTATCCTCCACTTTATCGCAAAAATATTTTTGGTTCTTTACTGCTATTCTCAACCCCTATATTGAAGAAAAAATCTTTTTTAAAAAGTTTCATATAAATCTAGCCAAATTTCTTAGAAGAAAATATATAAAGATGATTAAAAACAGTGACTTGGGTGCTGCTACATGATTAGTGATGTATAACGCGAGGAAAAATAACTGTTTGATGGAACAATGCTTTATAAAGAGAGCATTAACGTGCGTTTGCAATTGCCAAAAATATAAGTGTTACAGATTATGTTATTAAAAATGAAAAAATTTCTTTGCCCATATACTGGTGCATAGATCAGGGACTTTTTTATATATGGGTATATATATACAAAAAAATAATACTTTATATTAAAATTACCTTAAATAGTGATTTGTCTGGATAATATTACAAACTTACGAAATACAATATTATTAGCACGGTAGCAGATTTTCAAACTCATAATCGCTAAATAATTTATTCAATAATAAACAAAAGTTATAATACAATATAAAACATGTACATTTTTAGAGAATGGTCCATAATATAATAAATATAGGCTAATGTTTTTATTTAAAAGTATAATATAAAAGTATTTATTGTTATAATTATTATTATATGATTAAGAGTAAAAACCCTCGATATGATGACAACAATTGCACATTACACGCTTATACAATGCACCATTACAGTTGAATAAAACACCAAGGTTAATTGATTATTGGACCCATACTGTTAAAGCACTTTATAATGCACACAATTTACGATATAGCACAAACTGCGGCACAATTAATTTTAAACTTGTTATATGTAGGTGTATTTATAATAGTAATTATATACAAATAACATAATATTTTATGAGAAAAGGTATACAAAAAATAAATAACATGCACCTATTTTTGGTTTTTTGTTGCCATTGGCGCTCAGATGAAAAAAAGAGGATTGAAAATCGGATCCCTGGTTTTCCGCTGTGTACATGAATAATTCAGGGGAAACCAAGGTTCTTGTTTAAAGTTTAAATCCCTCCTCCAGGGTGACGACGACGAAAGCAGCGATCTTTGAAAGTACAGAGAAAATAGTGAGAAATTAAAATTTCACAAATTATTATTACTACAAACTGGTAATATACTTGATAAATATTGCATTACGTTTACCAAACACACCTTCTGCATCAGTCCTTCCACTTGACTTTTACAAAATAGAAAAGTTGTAGGATTGCACAGATCACAATAAGAATTTAAGATTTGTAATAAGTAATTTAATGATGGGAAAAACTGTTTGTTATTTATATATAGATGACTAGGTAGTTTTAGGTTGTGTAGCTTGTGGTGAGTTTGCAGATGAGAAGTATTTTATAGATCAGTTAATTCTTTGAAGAAAGTATGCTTATTATTATATATAATAATAATAATATATTGCTTTCTACATACATACATATTTGAATTGTTCGGGGGAAAACATACCGCAGCGCAGGAACACTATAAAAATTAAACATTTTAATTGAAAAGTAAGCAACGTGTTATTTTACTGTGTTTACTGGTCATGACTTTATAGGGTTACTGAAAATAAAACTAGCATTTTTTAAGAATATATATATACACAATAATAAATAAATTGTACGCTGTATATATCTGTATATATAAATGTATATAAAAAGAATAATATATAAAATCAATATTTTAGGTAGGCATTAAAAACGCGTGGGTGGCTGGTGCCGCCGCCTCCGCCTCTACTATATAATATAAAATTATACAGATAGTTACCGTTTCAAGGCGTTTACCATTATCGTTAGTACAAGTTGTAGGCATGTAAATATAAATATATTGTTTCCAAAAATGTGTAGATTCAAATTTTTTAAATTGGTCTGTATATTTATAAAAAAAATATTATTAACTACGCCATTTATCATTAGCAGTTGTCAATGACATATATTATACTGTAGTAGTATTATTATTATTACATAACGGCTGTTGCATAACATATCTTGAGTTTCCAAAAATATTCTTTCAAACAAATCGTCAAATATATATGTGGTAATAAAATACATTTTTGAAATGTTATATCTTTATTGTTATCTTTATTATTATTGCATTAGCTAATTTGCTATAGCAGCGATGAAAAAGTATATAGAGCAAAAAGGGATACATTAGAAGGTTAAAATGAGAGATGTGTGTATTTATAAGAATTTCATGTGTAGCGTACATGATACCTATATCACATTGCATCCTTCTGTTGTCGTTGTCTAACTAAATATAATACAGTGTAATTCTAAAGAAAGTAGACGAATTTGCGAAAAAAATAATAACATTTAATGCTATAAAAATCCAACATCATCACAATGATATAAGGTTAACAAAAGCATAAAAGTGAGGATTGTACAGTTGATATTATAATTGCTCTTATTTTTCTACATACATAATACCACCACCATTTCTAATAAATTGTTAACTTTACTTACAAAATCATTGAAACAGTGTATTCTTTGTAGAATGCGTGATGAATGTCCTTCATTATTGATGATCATATAAAAAACAGTTATGTATATTGTTGCTGTATCCTATAATTCAACTGTCTCATTTTAATTTTAATAAATCTTATGACATACAAAACTGGAAAACATCAATCAATCAACAGACTGAGAAATTCTACTTTAAAAAAATGATACGATATTATTATTGTTATTATTACGAATGTTGCTATTGTACATACTAAATAGAAAAGAGGACTACTATTACTACTACTACTACAATGTATGAGTTTACTACAAAAAGAAAATATTTTTTCCCGAAAAAAATAATAATCCAAGTAATACATGCATTTTCATTTTAATGTCTTGCATACCAATTTTTCTCCTCATCCTCCTCCTTCAAAATCCACACAATCTTTCAAACTACTTGCTCCCATAAAAAAGAGCATTTTCTTACTTTTCAAACAAATTTGTGAAATGAACAAAATGGTGCTGTAAACTGAACTGGGAATTGTTACTTTTTTATACAGACTTGTCACGATTCCTATAAAAAATATTCCTAAAGATTGCTACTTACATTAACACGACATTTACATAAGTATAATGACTTGAGATTGAAATCAAAAATGTACTTGGTTACTTACATGAAACGGGTATTATTTTTCATCTACCCTTTTAATTGGCCACTTTTTGATTATTTCTATTCACCACAATAAACTAACAAACAAAGAAACCCTACTTTGCAATTCTGTTGATTGATTGACGAGATTGATTAAAATTAAACAAACTAATGATAAGTAGTCAAGTAGATGTGAATGAATGGTAGATAAGTGTAGAATTATGTGACAGTTAGGTAAATGCAAAGTTTTAGACAACTGTCGTATTAACACTATAAATATAATATTGCCAGAAGTTACTATTTTAGATGTTGTAGCTACATATATGGCTGGTTACTATAGTAGAATTAGTGGGTTGATAAAGCACTACAAAAGGGAGTATAGATTCTTAGGATATAAATGTATGTGGTCACATGACATGTCTAAAAACGTTATAAACTCATTTTGAAAAAAGGAAACTCATTGTGATTGAAGTTCTTATAAGAAAAATAGAGATAAGTTAAAAAAGTAATAATAATAATTATTATTATTATAAAGTAAATGCCGAGAGACAAAACAGGTATCTATAAATTCTATAGGCATGTCTTACTGACTATTATGAATAAACAGACTAAATTTAAGCAGTTATTATCCTTTCTTAAAAATGTTAGCGAGTACAGTTAAAAATAATTGTAGAATTTCATGGGGTTTTATAGTAGTAAATTACAGTAGTTTGAATAAAACTTTCACCTTTATTATTAATAATAACCATTTCTTTAAAAAATTAGTTGAATCAGCATGGCACATTTTCTTTTCAAAAAAATAATTCAATTGAACAAATCTTGGAATTTTTAATTGCAATTTTTTCTTGCAATTCACATTTTGCATTTTAAATTGGGATTTATTATTGCCTGTTGAATATTTCTATATAGTCTTTCGTCAACTAAAGAAATATAGAGTTAAATTGATACTTCTGGTTACGTACTTATTTAAAAAAAGTTAAAACACATGGCTCATCGTTATACATTTATATATTTGGTAATAGCTTTATATTAACTCATTATTATGTCAGACCATACTAAGCGATATAATATTATAGCTGCTACTATGGATATATAGCAGAGGAGAGATGTCCAGATTTCATATACCTGTTATGGTCAATACATACACACCTCCCTCCATAATAGTTTGACAAAAATGTTGCACTCAACCTTCTTAACTTGTTAGTTTCTATAAACTTTTGAAAAGCCCATAAAAAAGTTTAAAAAATAATAATAACGTACTTTTACGCAATTTGCAGTTAGAAATCTCTCTATAGTTATTGTTACTAAATGGCTAATTAGGCATACATATTATTATTATATTTTTTCGTTGATGTGTACAGTATTTAGACTTGCAACAACTTATAACGACATTGGATATTTAAAAAAATGAAAGTGGTACACCCGGGCTACCTATATCAAAAAATTGAAATGTAAAAAGTTCTATTTTCTAAAAAAAGGGGAAAGTACTGGAAAACTTGTTTATATGATTTAAATAGGAGGGAACAGCATCATAATAAATTATGGTTCTGTTTCTTCTTTTTTTAAATGCGTGTGATTTGAAATTATTCGTGAAACTCCTTGAAAAAAATCACAACGGTAAATTGTTGAATTTTTATCTTAATACTATAAATATATTATAATTCGTAAGTGTAATAAGTATTTTAAATGAAGATGATTCACTTCAACAAGACATATCATACATGACGATGTTGATACTACTAATACTTAATAATAATCATTATAACTATTATTATTATTATACTTAAACTATACTTTTTAAGATTAAAAAGTAATTACACTTATATATTTGATTGATTACTTGATTATTCAAAAAAATGTTGTGTATTTGATGTTGATGTTTATTTACCTTATTTTTGTGAACAAAAAATTGATAGTGTTTTTCAGATAAATATTCCCAAATTGAGTGTTTATCGTATTGCTGAAAAAATGTCACTATGATCTCTACATTTTTATTTATTTCTATGATGTTATAATTATTTATGTAAAAGATGCTTTAGATCAATATATAAGTTTTTCCTTTTTGGAGAACTTTTTAGTAAATTTTAGACAGTGTTAGAGATGGAGTTGTGTAGTTTTAATTACCGTAATTAGAAACAAATTGTTAAATTACTCTAAATTATTAGAAACTAGTGTGTGAGTAAATAGACCATTGTATTCAATTTGAGAAAAAGCATATTTAAATTGTGAATAAAAATGTTGTACCGTAACTGTGTATAAAAAATTACTACTACTCGGTATGAAAATATTATTATGTAATGCTGCTGAGACTAGGAAATCGTCTACACTAATTACTTGTATATCTACAATAAAAAAGGATTTAAATAATAATTCGTGCACACTTGTTTGCATTGCGTTCAAAAATGATATTATTTCATTACATTGCATTTTCTTTCATAAATACATGCGTGCAGCTTTTTTTGGAGCATCAAGAGAAAATAATAATCATGACCATCAATTCATAAATAAATTAAATCAGTTGATTTTTTATTTTTATTTTTTCAATTAGAAAGTGGATGAAAGAAGCGTAGAAAAGGTTTTTTCAAGGCACTGATTTTTTTGTTGTCTCTATTAATTTGTACATTAAAGTAGAAAAAGACTACAAATGTAAGGAAAACAAAATAATCATAAAAGGGACATTTGATTATCTGTTTTTAAATGTTTTAAAACTTGTCGACAACAGGAGTTCCCTGTTCTGGAGCGAGTTCCTTTTCGAAAAGTTCCTTCCAGAATCCAACACGCTTAATAAACTTTTCTGGAGGTGGTCCAAGCTCAGTCACTGGTCCTAATTTGTACCAATTTGGAAGTTCACCAGCTTCGTTCTTTTTCCATTCCTTGGCTTCTCCCCAAGTCTTGGCGGGTTTGCTGTAAATAATTTGACCGGGTTGAAATTTAAAATTTGGTCCCCAAAAATACTAATCTTATATTGACAATAATTCAACAAGTATGATGTAGTGTTTTGTACCCAGTTTCAGCAAAGGAGCCGAGCAACTTGATCAAATTCTTGGACAGCTCGTATTCTTTGTGGTCTGTGGTGATTTCTGGGAATGGGAGTTTTTCAATGTTGATCTTGAAGAGATATTGCATCTCGTCCAGATGAGTCATGCCCCACTTGTTTTCTTCGATGCCAAAGTACTTTAATGAACTGACCTCTGGAATATGGCTAAAGTAGTAGAGGTAGACGGGTGCAACCTTGGAGTAGAGTTTTGCAGTGACGACCAATGGGTAGCCAATGAACCTATCCATGAAAATGTCGGATAAATTTCCAAAGGTCTCCTTGGTAATTGGCTTGTCTCCAAAGTAAAAGTTGCGGATTTTTGCGGAAACTGCATCCTTGTCTGTGGCGATATCCTTGTACAGGAACAGCAATGGAGCCTGCGAGATTAAATGAATAGTAATAATATCGTACCATTTTCTTTCAAGCGACTTGTTGGCAAACAATTAGAGCAAAATCTTACAAAATCGTTCCACTCTTTGTCCACCTTCTCCATGAGTTTCTCGTCCCTCAACATTTTGGCTGAAAGTGGGTTGATGCCATCAAATTCATTTCCTCCAATAATAAGAGGAACCTTGTTGACAATCTTTCCCTCTGCCAAAAGCTTAAGGGGATGATCTGGAATGATGAGGTCTTGTTCAGTTTGTCCTTCAGCGGTGATTTTGTCGATGGTGGGTCCAAAATAAGCCGTGGCTTCGATATCTTCGATCTTGATGTTCTGAAGATCAACCTTCTTAAGGTGTTCCAAAAATTCCTTGGCGTCCTTTGTCTTGAGGCAAGACACAAGAGCAGAAGAGGAATCGATTGGGCAGCCAAGTTGTTGTCCGATTTTCTTGGCTTGCTTCACTGGGTTGCGGATGAAAGCATAACGAGTGAGAGGAGATCCTGACATGGCAATTGCCTTGTGGAAAAGACCCTTGCTTTGAGGGGAGAGGAGATGGAGGGCAGCGTCTGAGCCACCAGTGGCAGATCCCATCAATGTAACAGAGTCCTTGTTTCCGCCAAACTAAACTCAAGCGATAATCAAATTTTGTCAAAATAAAGTCATCCATCAAACGATCAAGCGAGAAATTTTAATGCTGTAAATTAATAGTACCTTTTCAATGTTTTGTTGGACCCATTTAAGTGCGAGCACCTGATCACGAAGCCCTTGGTTGCCAGCAGCGTACCTGTAGAAATTTAGATAAAACGGATTTCTTTAGTAGGTTTTGCGTTTTATGAATGCATTTTAAATTGCATCTTTTCTTACATGTCTCCAGTGTTCAAGAACCCTATAAGAAAAGAACAAGAAACATTATAGTTTAAAAACTCTAAAATTGTTAGGACCCATTTAAGTGCGAGCACCTGATCACGAAGCCCTTGGTTGCCAGCAGCGTACCTGTAGAAATTTAGATAAAACGGATTTTTTAGGAGGTTTTCGGTTTTATAAATGCATTTCAAAATTATCTTTCCTCACATGTCTCCAGTGTTCAAGAACCCTACAAGAAAAGAACAAGAAACATTATAGTTTAAAAACTCTAAAATTTTTCCTTCTAATATTTTGTATGCCAAATTTTTCGTTAGCAGTTTCTACATACCGAACACAGATTGTCTCCAGTTGACCATGACAATGACGGCATCTTCATCCATTGAGTACTTGGGATCGAAATCTTCAATACTGCCGAATTTGTTAAGGCCAGGGTGAAGGTAGACGACAACTGGAAGAAGGATCTTGTCCTTGGTTGCAGTAGGCAATCTTGGGGTGTAGACGTTCAAGTTCAAACCTGGCGGAAANGCATCTTCATCCATTGAGTACTTGGGATCGAAATCTTCAATACTGCCGAATTTGTTAAGGCCAGGGTGAAGGTAGACGACAACTGGAAGAAGGATCTTGTCCTTGGTTGCAGTAGGCAATCTTGGGGTGTAGACGTTCAAGTTCAAACCTGGCGGAAAATTTCATTAAAATATAGAGTTTCATTTCGAAACATTAAAGTAAAAAGATTATTTTTAAAATCTGTGTGCCATTTACAATCCTCTTGTCCGACAACGACCTTCTTGAGAGGATCAAAGTAAATGCAAGCAGGGGCTGGTTTAGTTGCATCCTTGACACCTTCCCAGTTGGTGGGCACTTCTGGTGCTTGGAATCTTTCTGGAGCCTTTGCATAGGGGATTCCACGGAAGGAATAGTACATTCGTCCAATTCTAGACGTTCCCATACCACCCTTCAATTTTCCGTAGTGTGTCTCCACTTCAGGAGCCTCTTGTCCGTAGACAAGGGCAAGAGAGACAGCAAGGACAATGAATACCTTCATGATGAACAGATCACTAAATTCTGTAACCAGAAAAGAGATCAGTCCAAAGGACAAAAAGAGAGTGAGTCTTTC
>JAANSP010000112.1:0-30734 GCA_036850745.1 Homidia socia
GCTACTCTTCTCCTTTTATTCATTTACTTTTTTTCAGCATTTCGACTCATTGAGAGAGAAAGAGAAAAAAGAGACAACCTGTCATATTTTTACCCTCTTTTTTCCACCTGACCTGTCTTTTATGCTCTGATACCTGTAAAGTGTATGGCTTATTATTTCCGCAACCCTGTGTATAGGTTTGGTTAGCAAACTGAAAGTTGGATTTAAAGTTTTTGTTTGCTTACTCTTTTTTATTTTCATTTTTTGCTCTCACATGACAAATTTTATTCTATTTGCAAGAATACACCTGACTTAAATTATATAAAGGACTGGTTTCGTTTTTAGGGAATCGAATCTTGAAATAAACAAAAAATATCTTTGTTTTTTACATCTTTTCTGTGTAAAAACATATATTTCGTAAAATAGAAGTGTGATTTAACTGTTTCAAAATGAATGCCGTTCCGAAAATAAAAGTTAAATTAAACTTTTCCCAGTTTTACTGTACATGATATAGAAAATATTATTTAGGGCAATACTTTTTTCATCTCCGTAGTCTACCTAACCTGAAAATATATTAAATGCATGTCTTTCCCCACCCACCACCACCATACTGCACGGTGAAAACTTTGTGAGAAAACAATTGTTTGTCTTTGTGCGAGAACTTCACCCCATTTGTTTTTCACGTTGTTTTCTCTCTCCTCTTTATTTTTTTGTCTCCTTCTGTTTTTGACATCTGTGTGTGTCTCACTCCATGGGCATCACTCCTTCACATATATTTAACCACTTATTTACTAACACAACAATTGCCATAGTTTTTATTATTTTTTGTCTCCTTCTGTTTTTGACATCTGTGTGTGTCTCACTCCATGGGCATCACTCCTTCACATATATTTAACCACTTATTTACTAACACAACAATTGCCATAGTTTTTTTATATTAAAGCTACTGCTCACGTTTGTTGCGTTGAGCAAGTTTAATTTGTAGAGATTTCAGGCAGGAGAGAAAGATGGGAAAACAGTTTGCCTAAACTCGTCTATAATTCATTGACTTTGGAAACTGCTTGCTGCTGTTGCTAATGCTGCTGCTCGTAGCAGCAATTGTAACGAATGTGACGGTGTGTCGCTCGCATTTATTATGCACGGTTGTTGTTGTTCACTTCTTTTTTCAGTGACTTACTTACTTGTGAGCTTCATTACGCTTTAATCGTTTCGTTTCATTAACGACAGCACCACCATCATCATCAATTTCATCCTAAACGTGCTGCCTATTTTTACAGCAGATACAAACCCTTGGCAAGAAATGAGTCTTGGAGAAAATTTTGTTTACATTTCCAGACACGAGAGATGATCAGAACAAGCAGACGACAATTGAACAGATGGAGTAACATTGAGACGTCGAATTGTCTGCTTGTTACTTTTCAACTTGTTTCATGTATTTCAACTTGTACAACTGTAAATACTCTTTTTGTTATACTGGAACAATCACATTTAACTCTGCGTTTAACTTGAAGGCGTTGTTCATGCTTTACTGGTATACATAATTGACAAAGGTATGTCCATGTATGTCATAAAGTTTTTTTTAGATGGTCCACAAGACTGGAATGATGTCGATAATAATAGTGATGATAGGTGGCAACAAGTCTACTAATCTTATCCTCTTCTTTCCAGAGAAAAAAAAACAAAGTTGTTTTCCCAACAAGATCCTCTTGTCACCACCATACAACTAACAACACTAAAGCTTATACCACTGCATTTTATAATGTTTCCATAATTTTCTACCTTTTCATTCTTATCTCGGCTGATTTTTGCAACATGGTTGAACGCTGACTGCTACAGAGTGAGAATGCAGAAAATTAGCAGTGAAAGGGAAGACACAGTGTTTAACTGCGGAACAAATGCAAGTTTAATATTGGATGGAAAGACAGACAAATCAAATGGAACGTACAAAATGAAAAAAATACAAAACTTCCTTTTTTGACATCATCACGCCTGCTACCACTGCCACCTCCATCATTGCACTACTGCTGATATGCCATACAATGAGCAAGAAATGTATAGAAACCAAGTATTTTTTTATCATTGCGTCCACATCAACATCATCATCATGTTTATCTCTCTCTTTTTGTTAGAGAAGATGAAGAAAAAAGGAAGGCGGAACTCGAGGGAGCCTAATCTCATTTCCCCTGAAAAAAATGCTACTTTTCATCCGTTTCGTCCCCGTCCTCGTCTTCCTCTCTCCTTCAATCTCCTTCCTTCTCCTCCTGTGTTCCTTCCATTCACCTACATCATCATCTCATCTTCATCAATAGCAAGTTTAAGGATTTTTTTTCTTTCTACTTCATTCTCTGTAGGTTAGTTTCGTCAACTTGAACGTCATCATCATCACAATCGCACATTCATTGTGCAGGCAAGTTCCATGATGCAATATAGAAAATGCTGCATTTTCCAAACTTTGTACCACAAAAATGCATTGATTGTCAACTGCTGAATGCAGTATGCTGGCAGGGGGAAGTAAAATGCCCAAGAACAAGTTGAAGTTGCTGCCCAATTTTATTTCATTCAAAAATGGTTTTACATGGCCCTCGGCCAGAATACAACTTTCCTGTAGTTTCCGTACAAACAAACAATGGTTTTTGAAAATTGGCCATAATGCTGTTATGGATGAATAGAGAACGCTTCTGCCTCTTAACATTACAATTAAGATTACAACTTAATGTATGTATCTTTGTATTAGGTATTTTTATCATCCTCCCCCAAAAAATATGGTGCTATGCTGGAACACGACACTGTAATTATTACTATGATTACGTATATTTTGTTATTATTATTATCGTAACTTTCGTTTTTTGGGGTTTCTAATCCAACTTGTATAATATTTTATCGTAACAGTTGTGCAATAAAATTAGCCATTTATGTATGGGAAAAGGGAATCAATGGGAGAAAACGATTTGGAGACACAATTCAATTGTGCAAGTTATGTTTTGCAGCAGGACACTGGATAATTATTATGTCGACTTTTGTCCATGGAATTGGATTCATGGATTCAATTTTGAAATCAAACTGACTTGGTGGTAACGTTTAGCTTTCAGCTGTTTTATACTGAAAATTTGCGGGGTGGAATTACATGTTCTGGATTAATGGAAACTATTATGCAATAATAGGCACTTGCAGTGGTTGGCAACAATGACAATGTTATGTAACTGCATTAGAAATATTTTCAGTATCAAGAAATATCATAAAAACTTTTTCCATCCTTCACGTGATAACTCACAAGACTTATGATCAAGATGAGCATGAAAGAAATTGAACCTTTATGAGTGAAGTAAAATTCCTTAGTAAATTGCTCAAATAAAATAAAAAAGGAGCTATTCACACAGCACGTAGTAACAATGATAATAGCAACAATAAAAATTATATGATGAACACATTATTATTGTTATTACTACGAATGTGATTTGAATGACCTGTTGTTGTTGTTACTTAGTTGGCGTTGGCACGTGTTGGTTGTGTGCCATACATATGTACCATCATGATGTACTGCAATAATTAGCTTGTATACAAACTGTTAGGGAAACTGCGTTGTGTTGTATACATTCATCATAACAAAACGCGCGTTTGTACGCATAAAAATTTTCCCCTGAAACGCTCATGCACACTTCTAATAATGCATTTAATGGTGGCAATTTTCTTAAACGGTCATCCTACTCCATTTTCAGCATTTAATCAAGTAAGGGGTAACCATTATTTATAACGTGTGGTAACTCCGTCGTCCCTTTTCCTAAAACATTCACTGCAAAGTGAACTCTAGGTATATAGCAGCAGGTTGCCCCAACCCTGGTGTTACAACCTCAACAGAAATATTTATTATTGTTGTTCTTCTTAGTATTCATGCATAAATAAGAGCCTAGCTTAAGCATAAAGTACAAATATTATGTTATTATAGCTTAATAGGGATATCTTTACATTTGTAAAAGGGAAACTAGTGGGAAGACGTCATGCTGTTCTTGTCACTGGTCGGTCACACGTACGACAGACCCATCTTGATAATCCAGCACTTGTGACACGTTTTGAAAACAAGCGTAGCAAATCTTTAATATCAATTCGTCAAGTCAACTGATTATATGTAGATAAATAATAATAATAATAAAATGGAATTTTCAACTTATCGACGCCTCTCTTCTGTTCACCGTTTCCAGTTTCAACTTTATTTTAAAGCCCATGTTCTTCCTTTACTTGCAGATTTTTATTGGTTGTTTTAATGTGTTTATTTTTTAAAATGCTTACAGACGCTATACATTCAAAAAAATTCTAGTTTAATTTCCTTTTAAAAATAACATATATTCACTTCCGGGCAGTGAAAGTATTTTACAGGTAAAATAATTCTCATTGTCGTCGTCGCCTTCACAACATTTCAAAAATTAAACGGAAAATGAATGTATTTATTCATTGTATAACCACACTTACAACAACAATAACAAACAATTGCCATTAGCGGTTTGTTCATCTTTTTTACCCAGCTTCTTGTTAAATTCAAATTTGTTTTCTAGGGCAATATGCAATGCTTAGTTGTTATTAGTCTGCAGGGATGTTTCATGAAATTTTGTAAAATAAACTGTTGTTTTAGAAGGCAGATTATGGTGACGGAACGGGAAAAAGCAGCTGTGGTTTTATGCTATATTGACTGTGACTCTCTGCCATCGGTCTCGTCTCGGTCTCGGCGCAGGGGAAAAAGCAGAGAGAAAAAAACTAGTTACAACTAACAACAGACTTATTTATTTATTTACCTTTTCTCTACCTTGTACTCTTTCTACCCCCATAAGGAACATACGTGTATATAGTAAATATGCAAGGTATAGGCATATCTCTCCTGAAAAAAACATAAATAGCGAGCCAAGCAACAACAGCAGCAGAGCATGCTTTTTGTGGTTGACAAAAGATATGCGGGTGCTCATTTTTTGATAACTTCTCTCTCGCCGGAAAAGAACAAAGGCTTGATGTGAGAGCCCTCCTACAGCGTTGAACAACTGTCCCAAAACCCAAGAATCACACTGGGGAGCCTTAAGATTCAAAACCACTCCTTTTTTCCATGCATATACTTATATGATCATTATTACTATTTTGTACCTTGTTATTGTACAACAATGCATGCAAGCATATAAATAAATACAGATACTTAATATATCGATACACACCACGACCAAAGAAACCCATAAAAACTCTTCCTTTCTTTTTTCACTCTCTCTCTCTCTCTTCAGCAGACTCAAATCTATATAATAATATACTTACTCACCATCACCATTATACAATATGTCGCTGAAATGCACTGCCTCTCTCGCTGGACTCTTTTTTTGTGGAGAAAAAAAAGCGAGTCAAGTAAAGCGACCAAACCAGGAACTTAAATTTGAATGCTTGCTGCTACCTTTTCCCTTTTTTCCCTTGTCTTCCTTCTCGTTGTGGTTTACTTTTTTTGCGTTGGTTTGTTGTTGGCTGTCTCAATTTATGCGCTCCCTTTTTACCTCTTCACTGCTGCTTCTGCTGTTGCACTGCTCGCTCCTTTGACCCTTCACTTCTGAGAACACGACTTTTTTTCTCCTCTCCATTTATTTCGCTACGTGTGGACCCTTTGACTGTGTTACTTAAATTTGTAGACAAGAGAGAATTGTATTGTGCGGTGAAGCGATCGTGTAAAAACACACTAGAGTGACACCATCAACATCATTATGAAACAAGATAAGGTTATGTAACCATGTAACCCCACAATAAGATTACATATAAAAAGAGAAATGAATATCTTTTGTGTCTTTTAGAAAGGGTTCTAACCAGCCAAGGGTTTTACTATATTTTTTCTTGGGATAATATGGTACTACAAACATGTTGGTGACTACACTAGTGGGTGGTGGCAAAGGTAATGATGAGTATTGGTAAATAAATGGCCCTTAAAAAAAGACACGTTTGAGATGAGATGAAGGTTGCTGCTGGTGCTACGAATGACTTACTTGGATGTAAAAAAGTATATTCAAAATTGTCAGTAAGTGTGGTATATGCATGCAAATACGAATGAAATTCATGCGTGATATTTCAATAAAATATTTTCACGTCTTAACCCTATGTAGAGGGTCAGAATCCGAATATAATAATATCCTACTTCACTTGTATGTGGAAATGTCTCTCACAAAAATCTAACTATCCGTTGAAATACAGTTTTTGTCTTATTTTTTAATGCTACTCCTTTTCTAACATGAAGACGTACAAACATGCTCAACAATTTTTAAAATACAGAAATCTTTACCATAACCGAAATACTTAGTTGGTTTGGTGCATGTATTTGTTAATATCAAGTCTGAAAAAGGTCATGAATCGAAGCATGTGAATGTTGTTACTGTCACTACAAACTGACAAATGAACCAATAATGATACTTGTAGAATGTGATGTAATTAGGCAGTAATTTAGTAGATCAGAGTATCAAAATATGTCAAGTCATACTTTAAAAAACATTATAAAAGTTAAATCCGAAACTGATGTGACTCGGCATTTTAGGTTGATAACAATAACAGAAACATAATTAAAAGTATTCCCTAAATATTTTAAAACAGACATAAAGACACCGACGGACAAAACAAGAGGGATAGATTTGCTTTCATGAAACTCGATTTGTTTTTTGATCCGACTCATTTTTTCTTTACAAGTTTTATACTTTTTCCCTTTAAAAAATCATTGCAAGTAGCGGTAAAATATTTACATTATTTTTTTTGTAAATAAACAATACAATGTATTCATGTTACAAAAAGAATGCTTAAGGGAGTAGCCAGAGTTTTTTTGTGCAAAAGTTACTGCAGTTGCAACCATGCAGGAAATAATGAAATGAGCTATAATATTATACAACCTACACTTTTACTTACGCTACTTATTGTTGGAAAACATGATATTAAAATAAAATTCGACAATGTAAAAAAGGGAAAGTGTGTAATGTGCGTGTAGCAGAATATATTTGTACACATTTTTTTCTCCTCTTTCTATCTGTTCTTTTGAGGATCCTGTTGTACTATCATGTGGTTTCAATTCCCATTGCAATGTTCTTTTGGTCCCTTGAGGTAAGTTGAGTCTGATTGGGATTTGTGGCACATTAGGGACAACTTTTCGGTTTAAAGAGAACAGAGCATGAACAGACAGACAGCAGCAGCAGCAACCCAGTGGTGGTTGGTGGTGGATGAGTGGAGCTCAACGAGGAAAAAATAGATGCAGTCTCAGTGATCCATCCGAGAAATGAGAGAGAGACAGAGTTTTTATTTTCCCCATTTTTTCTTTTACATTTCCTCATTCCATCCACACTGTTGTATTTATTTATGTACAATATTATTTCTCTTTTATCTTATTACTGGCATTCACTATATCATATCATATCACCATCGTCATCACGAAAACGAAGAATGAAAGGAAGGGAAAAGTAGAGAGGGATCCACAATCCAACTGTGTACTTGTTGTTGCAACAGCAGCAGCAGTAACCCGTTTCTATCTGACTGGTGTACGTACTTACGGATATTTATTTTATTTCTGTTGGGTTGCTTGCACTATTATGCATATTACTGTATGCTCCATCGCCTCCTTGTGAATTATTGCTTGTTTCATAGCTATTTATACACTGCACGCAACTACAAAGAACCGAAAAAGCAAGCACTTGTATTATTTGTATGTATTTACATCCGACTTTTTTTCAAGGTTTGTTAATATACTCTTGCCTCTCTCTGTCTCTCTTCTCTCTTTCATTCTCTACAACAAGTAAACAGTAACATTTTTTGCCTACTGTCCAACAACAAAGCAATCCTGCATGTCGAATCTCTTGTCTTGCTTTTTATTACTCGGGACAAAGTTGCTTGCACTATTATGCATATTACTGTATGCTCCATCGCCTCCTTGTGAATTATTGCTTGTTTCATAGCTATTTATACACTGCACGCAACTACAAAGAGCCGAAAAAGCAAGCACTTGTGTTATTTGTATGTACATCCGACTTTTTTTCAAAGTTTGTTAATATACTCTTGTCTCTCTCTCTCTTTCATTCTCTACAACAAGTAAACAGTAACATTTTTTGCCTACTGTCCAACAACAAAGCAATCCTGCATGTCGAATCTCTTGTCTTGCTTTTTATTACTCGGGACAACTGCTCAAATCATATCATTTCATCATCATGATGATTATGGAAAAGTAACAGTAAGTCTCCCACTAAATAACTAGGAGAGACGGCGAAATTTTGATTTCCTTGCTACTCCACTCCTCAATCATTCTTTCCTCCTGTTGCTTGTTCACCCTCCACTTTTGCACCCTTTGCCTTTTAATTCTCTGTCGTATTGCTTTAATGCTATATAATATATTATGTTAACTACTACAAGGTCTCAAACTTTACAAGGAAAAATCCACTGATGATTTCAAACAAACTAACCAAATTTTGCAACAAAATTTGTTGAACTCTGGAATTGGACATGGCATGCTAGTTATTGTCACAGTTTGAACATGTTGATGATGAATATTTATTATGAGAGAAAAAATAAATAAAGTGACTAATCTTACCTTCATTGTCTTTTGGTCTTGCCAAACGCGGCCTCTCTTTTTAACACAATCAATGTGATTACTATATAATATGGCATTATAATGGTATGAATCCATTTTTATGTCTTTGTCCTTCCTACTTGTATAACAGTAGCAAGCAACAGCCCTTTCTTCTCTGGATTTCGGCCAGATTTCATTCATTCATTCTTTTTTTCTTTTCCTCTACACATTCATTCAAAAGATTCAAAAGAACTCACAAGAGTATTGCCTCTGCGTCTTCTTCAGCATTCAATCATCCATGAAAAATATGTATTGATGTTGTCGATGAGAATTTGAGAGTTTCTTCGAGTCCCGTGGGACAAGACGTCCGTCGGTTTCGTTGTGATCTGATCCCCTTTTTGTGTGTGTTGATGTTGATATTGAGGAGTAGTCGCTGTAGTAAGTATGGTAGTGATTACCTACATACATTATGTATTCTGCCCTTCTCCTATTTCCTATTGTCCTCGTCTCGTGACTACTGATGTGATGATGAATTAGATTAGGTCATGTCACGAGACTGGAAAGATAATACACATATCTACTTACTAGACTACTACGTAACACGTACCATACTCTCAAGTGATGTGTGTGTGTGCGATGAATGAATTTAATGCAGGTTGTTGTTGGACACATTTTTGTAAATAAAATATAAATATAAAAAATAGTGTCTGTGTATAATAGAAAATGTAAATGCATTTAGTTTCTGTTTAGGGAAGCAGGAAATCAGATTCTCTCTCTCTCACCCAACATGTAATACAGTAACATTTCATGTAATTATTTTGGTATGGTGGTCTAGTGGTTGGTTATCAAATGCCAACTTTTACCATATTGCCAAAATTAGTATCAAGTTTCAAATTTTGTTGAAACCATCCACCCAGCTTTCATAACAAATTTTTCATTTAATAAGAGTAATGACAAAGGGTTATGACTCTAATAGGGGAAAAATTGGCATGGCCATTTAGGGCGGCAGTATTATAGTTAACAACTGCTATGCAAACAGTCTCAATATGATATTGTTTTACGGCTATGGGCTATGGAGATCCTCCGGTTTTCGGTTTAATTTGCCGGCCACTAAAATCGTAATACAATATAATACGCGGAGTAGTTTATAAAAGTCACGTAAGGAGGTCATCATCGTAACTTTATGGTTGAAACTACGATGACCAAAAAGGTAATATGTTGAGTACACAGTAGTTTTACTTTGATCACCCTGATGATGATGCTGATGACGACGTCATGTTATGTCGTGTAAAATGGATTACGCAATCATCATGGCCAATAGGAAAGATTGAAGAATTGTGGCTGGCGTGCATGGTGTTAAGTTGAACCACGGGCGATTTGACTTTCTTTTTTTTCGGTTGCCGTTGTTGCGTCGAGTTTTAGCAGTGCTGCTCTGCTGCTATAGGACCGTTTTTGTGCTGCATTTATTTTTCCTGTTGTACGGATGGAAGGAGACAAGCTGTTTTCTCTCTATTATTCATTAGTATTCCACACTGCTGCCGTTCCTTAAGTCAAGTGATCATAATGAGTCGATCTAAATGCATGGATATGTGCCTCATACATGTACGTACGACACCACACCACCACCACCGCCGCCACTATTACTACCGCCATTCTCATGAACAAGAGAAAAGAGAGTGTCAGTGAGAGAGAGTGGATAGTGGATGTAATAATATTATTATGGAATTTTCAAGCTAATAAAATGAAAGCATGCATTGTCTCAGCAGACTTAGGAGTACAAGTAAAAGTAGTAGTAGTTTCGAGTGTTGGAGAGAGGAAAAGTGGCAAATAAAGTGGTTTTTGTGTTGCGAAAGACTTTTTTTTGATTGGCTCATGTATGCAGCAAACAGGCTGCTTAGTATCAATATCACATGGAGGACTCTAGGAGAATGTGTAGGTATTCATTTCTTTTTTATTGCTGCGGAAGATGCGGAATGGAAACGCAGTGTGTGAGATGGTAAGAGCAATGTGATGATGAGAGAGAAAAAAACGTTGACTTTTTTGCTTTCATTTTTTAAACCATTATTTGACCAAAACCAACCGATTGCGTTTGTTTTTCTACGCTGCGAGCATGTCAATTGGGAAAATGGAGAAAAACATGTTTAAAGAAGTTTCATTTTAAAAAGGAAACAAAAAAATGACTTGACCAGAATATAGGAAATGGAGCGGTGCAGACAAAGCAATGATGAGAAAATGAAGTTGAAATGTAAATGAAAATTTAAAAAGGTCGCATTGCAACACAAACACAACACAATAAAAGGTGGTTGCGAGTGAATTCTGAAAATAGTATTGGTATTTGCATTCAATACTGATTTTTATGTGCCTAATCATTAATCATTACCTAAATCAACTGTTGGTAATGACTTAAAACTAAAACAGACAACTTTTAATAAAGTCAATGTGTAGTCTTGCCCATGATCCGCTACCAGTCTTCAGCTCATTCACTTCACATAACATGCCTTCTTGAGGATGACACAACCGAAATGAGCATTACAAATAAAGAGTTTTCTACATTGCCCCTTGTAACACTACACCTTAGTTATTCATTGATACATATCACCTTCTTTGAGGTATTAGGTATGTTATTTAGGTGTTGTCTGATTTGAACTATATCCATGTCCGTACTCAATGAAAACGCTCAAAAGATGGGTTCTCTGTCGACTTAATTTTTAGCAGAGCCTGAATACTTAAATATCATAAACCCAAAACAAATTGTTCTGTTGCGCTATCTCTCTTGTTGAATTTCATTCAGCGATAATACGGACTAGAATGCAGAGACCAGAACACCTTTCCCATTTTATCATCGCTTCAACCCATCATCTCTCCCAGTAAGTGCAAACAAAACGTAGGCAGACGAGATGTATGATTTCTCACGTTACTGCGTGCGTGTGAAGGCAAGGGGCAAGAGCTAGAAACACTTTTCGGTTGAAAACAAACATCATCATTACATTATATGTACGTTGACGTTATCGAGACAAGAAAGCGTAGGAAGAGTTGTGGGTGGATTGTGATTGTGTAGGCTTTTACCTGAGATAAAGTTCACGAGTGTGGACGTGGTTCTCCAACCATTTGTTTCTTTTTAAAACTTCATGTTTGTCTAAAAACAGAATAACTGGAGAGCTTGACGAAAATTCCAATGCCAACAAAAGCATCCCTTTCATTATTTGACAATCTCTGGACAAAGAGGAAGCCCATTCAAGTTAAACCATTTTTTTACATTCATTCATGCATTGCGTTCTTTGTCCTTGTTAAATATTATGTTTGTCACCGTTCAACCGTGTACCATAATACTCTTATCATGTTCCGAACCGAACCCAAGCTGAAGCTCCTCTCTGTCTCATCGTCTCACTTTTCTCACCTCTTGTCATTCATACGAGTGTACAGAGAGTATATAAGCAGTTGTTGGAAAGTGTAAAAGTGTGCCTTCACTTCTAACATTGCCCTCATTGTATATACTGCTGCATACTAGATATTTGTTTACTTCTGCTTGCACAATACATGAAGAACAGAGGCGATTTTAATAATTTCTCGGAGGATTAAGTCCTTTGAACAAATTTTTTCTTTGAAAAAGATGTGTAGAAAAACGATGGATTTAAGTAGGCTTTATATGAAGTGTCTGTATAGCAGATCAACAAACAAACGCATTATTATGCATGTGGTTTAAGAAGCTTGAATGAAAAAGTGTTAAATGTTGTGCGCGTATGGGAAAGGGCAGGAATAATTCATGTTTTTATTATGAACGATAAAAAACAGGATGAGGCCCTTCACTTTTTCAACAGCATGCATTACCCCAACATAACAGCACCAACACCATTTGTTTACGGTTTATATTTAACCAACAACTACCAGCCACAATAAGGCTTAAGCCGTTGGTGGTCCTCTTTATACTCATGCTTCTATTTTACTGCTGGAGGAACACAGTATTCACTGCTTCGTTCATACCATTCACCATTTGTTAGGAGAATTATTTGTTATTATTATTATTACTTTCTGTACTACGTACATACTACCACCGATTTAGTCCGTTCACTGAATTTACTCTAGATTCATCATGCTAACCAAATTTTTTGGTATAACGTGTTAACAGTTTGATAAATCGTCAATTCCAACAACAATAGCATAAGAATATTGGGCATGTATTTGGGAATTCGTATTGAATTCGTCCACCGAACCGAGAGGTGAGGTTACCTGAATCTATAGACGATCACAACACAACAATGCATTGCAATCTGACAGTTCAAGTAAATTTTTGTGTAGGTAGATGAGAGAAAATAGACGTGATCACGGGCAGCCCACGGAGGAAGATTGCATAATGAATGTTACACACAGTTTGACATGACACTTATTTTTTTTTGTAAAAAAGGACCAAGTCGAAATAGTATCATAATACAGGTAGCTACTTATAAAACTGTCTTAAAAGAGCCGAAATAGATTTTTGTAAAATTAAATGACGAAAGTATGGGCCAAAAGTTTTGAGTTACAGTACAGTGGCCTAAAAAAATTTATAATGTAAGGTTATGTACTTAACTTGAATCATCGTAAGAGTTCTCTATAGTCACTGAAGAGGCTAGTATAGAAAATTTTCTGCACAGAGAAGAATCATTAAGCTGCATAAAGGATTTTAAGTATTAGTATTTTCACCGTGTAGGCAATTCAATCCACAAAATTTTAGTCAACATTTTTTATTAATTCGGAAATGACACCATTGCAATCGTACCATATTTTCAGTCACCACCAATCTTCTATCTTACTGGCTTTTTTCAATGTTGAATATATCCATAAAAGTATTGGCTATCATTATTGCCGTGTCACTTGCAGGCAGAGGCATTGCAATATAGCAAAGTTGGTAGTGAAATAGTAACAGCAAAATAAATGAATGAGAAAAAACGACGCGACGTTTCCTACTTTTTCGACATTCAAACATTTTCAGGACATGCACAAGGCAAAAGCAGTCAAGTCGTTCGTCTGCTTATCTCACTGGCACACGACACATAAAACGGGAGACTGGAGAAAAGGGGGATGCCTATCTTGCCAGCACAGCGCAACTTTTCCCTCTTTCTCCCTCCAGACTTTTCGAGTCCCTCTCTCTCTCTCGCTGTCTACATCCACCTCTCTATCATTCCTTCACTTGGATTTTCGGGTTTGGTACAATTTTCTTTAAAAAAATCCTGTCAGTGTTCAGTTCGTTCTCATTTGCATACATTTTCGTTGCATTTTTCCTCATGAGTTGTTGCTATTAGATTGACAAAATCCATACTGTTTTGGAGAATACTAACTTTCAAATAGACGAGACGAGGGCCAAATTGTGTCTATTCTAATGAAAAAACACAATAGCATATGTCATCTATTTCAGGTTAAGAATATTGAAATTCAATGTTTCTTGAAAAAATGTCTCTTAAATAGAGTTGCAAATTTTAATTTTACTAACTAACCAGCTTTTAGCAACAAACATTTCATATCTATATTTAATTTCGAAATAGGCGAAAGCGACATAGGTATTCTCACAGTAGTCATAAACTACTCCTGTTTAACGAAATAGGCAAATCCCTTATATATAAACTATAAAAAACTTCATGATTTCTTACCTACAAGTAAAGCACAAAAAATGACGATAAATATGAGAAATTCTTTATAGGCAACTTAAATCCACAACCTTCCTTATTGATACAGAATCACAATGATATTTTAGCTGTTAATTTTACTACTTGAAAAATCTTTAGGTCAACCAGGGATCTAACCATATAAAGGAAAAAAACATGCAGATGACTCTTTGAAGCACTAAATCGTGAAACAATGGACTGTGGTACGTCTTACGTCTTCCATGCAAACATGCTAGCTTTGGTGACGGCTGTTTCTAACAAATACTTAACTGTGCTGCTACTGCTCTCAACGATCATCGTCATTCAAAGCTTTCTTGTTGAAAACATGAGAATGGAAAATGGTAGCTATTCAAAAAGAATGACACTCGTCGTCGTCGGTCGATTCTTTTTCGCTTGATTGATGATCACAACAAGAAACAACAAATTACTCCATTGTTGTCCGTCACCTATAGTGAATCAAAGGCGTGCGGTAGCTTTTGGAAAAAAGAAACAATACACATGAGTTGAATATGCTGCACTAGTATGCAGAGAGCTGAGTAGTACTAACTAGAGAACAAGAAAGGTTTTTTTTCCTCCAGAGCAGGACTACAAAGTGATATGCTGTCTTTTCACAACGTCCTTCAAACGAACAAATCATATTATTACGTAATAAAGAACAATGAGAAGAAAAAGTTGGTTGGTAAGTTTATAGAGAGGTACCTTAATGATAATGCTGAATTAGACGATTTTTTACAACTTAAAGAATGACATGCAACATTAACTTGAATTCAGAGTTGGGTCTTGCTCTACACTGTTTGAGTTTTATTCTCATAAAGCAAGAACTAAATAGTTGCCGGTGTGCTTAGAATGTAGAAAGGATCACGATTAGGGTAAAGTGTAATAAGATAAAGAAGAAGGTTAGTTTTTTCAGGGACGTGTTACATTTTGTATTAATCTGCTTTCACCATTATTACGCAAGCTATTCTTCAATAATGTTTGAAGCGAAATTTTAAAACTTGCCTTACTTACGCCATCTGTGAGAATAAAATGTGAACGACTGAGACAATTTGGATATTACTAAAATGGAAAAAGTCTCTTTGTTCATCAACAGACAGAATAGCTAAATACAAGGCAATGATATGTGAAATTCACATGAATGCATTTTCTATTTTAAAATGTCCTTTTACAAAAATGTACAATTTGAATTTATTATGTTCAATTTTTTTGTTCGAATCAAACAAATGCTGCACTGAATATTGCCAACCACTTGGAAGCCAGAGTTTACCTGATAATGCATATGAAATGAACAAAATGGTAAAATGCAGATGCTGAATTATTGCTTAGAGTGGTGACATGGTTTTTATAGTGTAAAATAATTTTATTATTCAAACTTTTATGTTTTGAATATTGTTCAACTTCTTTTTAGTTGCTTTTATTCTGTACAAAAAAACAGACAATAGTTACCGAAGATATTACTCAAATGCAATTTCATCTATTTATGCATATTTTTTATAAATGCGTATAACAACGTTGAAGGCACTAACATTTGACAAGTTCATTTAAAATTTCTCTTTCCTGACATTACAATAATACATTAAAATTAAAATAAAATGCAAATTATGGAGCGTAACATAGAATAAATAAGGAAGAGTATTTCAACACCAGGTTACAACTATATGTACATGAATAACATAACTAAACACAAAATAGTTAAAAGTTAGGGTCACCGAAGATAATGTAAGTTAAAAGTATAAACTTAAGTGTGCACCATGAGTTACTAATGAAATCAAATTGATTCATTACTACAAGAATGAGGTAGGCGTCTTTCAAAACCAGGAAACCTGCTGAACTTTCCAATATTTCCAACCAACTAAATAAAAGCCTTTTTTCTTATCAAAATTCTGTCTGAATAAAAATAATTAAAAAACACCGGAAACAAAACTTTGTAATTTGTATTACTCATTCTGCTGTCGAGAAACGGAACGACCTATTATAATATGTAAAACTCTAATTAATAATACCACTGTAAGTTAGGCAGAATTGGCAGGTTCGACTACTTTATTAGCGGTTGCCTTTTTCATCGGTAAAGGTCCGAAATCCACGTTTTGAAGTGCAATGCACTTGTACAAAAAGTGGTTCGTGAATACACCTGTAAAACAATACAAGTTAAAATTTAAATCCTAGGTAGAACAACACAACGTTAACACAAGGACATCTTAAATGGGGGTAGGTAAATTGCTTAAAGTAATTATAGTCCTTACTCAAAGGCTTGGAAGCTTTGTAATAAAAGAAGTCGCTGAAGAACTCGTAATCTTCCATATTTGTTATAACGATATATTTACGAGGATTCTTCCTTGTCTTTGATCTGACGTCAGTCATTGACTTTTGTAGCTTGTCAACTTGTCCTCCTGCGGCCTCAATAATTTTTTCTAAGTCACTTTTTGTCTTACCCACTATACCAGGCGTGATGAAAAATGTCATTCCCTAGAGAATAAATAAAATAAATGCATGTAAGTAAATTTTAAATTTTAGTGCGTACCTATTTGAAAAACTTCAAGTACAGCGCACAACAACAATGAAGTGAGTGAGCGCCTATATATAAGCATTAGTATGGAGTCATAAATAAAATAATAAAATATTTTTCATTTTTCAGCACATACCTTAAATAATAAATGCCGATCCGGTTTCTTCAGGACCTCCGCAATGCTTACTTTGTGGTGCTCCTCGAAAGCTTCAACTTTACAGATGTAAGCGGCTTCGTCAACGAAGCGCTTGGACCTAATGCTGTCACGTATCCAAGGTGCACCAACGATGCATTTCATTCGACACAAAGCAGTATAAAGTTTAGCAGTAACAATCTCCCAGCACACTAAATGCGTTGCCTCCTTGAACTCATTGGTAACCCGCCCTCCTAATGCAACAACTAGCTCTTTTGCCTGAACAAACAACGTCATTCAAGAAACAGTTAATTTATTATTCCCAAAATTACCGAACAACAAACGTACGTCAAATATTTAAACTTAAAATAGAAATAAAACTAAAGATGATAAGATGTTGAAATAAAACTCCTAAGCTTACCTTTGTTTTAAATTCTTCACAAAACCCTGTAAAAATTATAACGGGAGGACGCTTGTTTTCAATGTCATTTTTACCGTCACCGTCTTGCAAGTCTCCAGGAGCAAGGTCTTCCAAATAAGACAGCTGCAACTTTTTATTCTCCATTAGTTTTATACGCTTCGCACGCTCACCTTCATCTTCAGGTTCTATTGGCCGTTTCCCCGTTTTGAATTTGTCCAAAATGTCACTACCAACACGAATTGGTGTTTTCCAAGCGGCTAAGAATGCAAATATATTTCAATTAAACGCTACAAAAATGGAATGTTAAAACCAAGCCAATCCAAATAATTCGAACCAATAGGGAAGTATTTAACGATCCCTTACAAGAATGAATCGGCCGGTAAAACTCTTTAATTGGCCGTTAAGCCTCCTTTTCTTAACGGCCAATTCATCTATACTTAATTGGCCGTTAAAATAAAGGAAATGGAAGTTAAAGTGAAATGAACAGCTTTATTGCATTTCATTTAACGTTTTTCAGGAAATGTGTCTAAGTTTTTTATTGGCAGAGGAAGATAGCGCAAACATTTTTAATACTTTTTTCATTGAAATTACCCAATTTATATATCATAAAGCTTGCTAAAATACAATTGAGATCCTGTCTTCAACAGCAATTTCAAAGTAACACTACTATGCTGACTCCCTAGAAGAAACTGCCAATTATATCAGAGTATACACAGAAAACAACTTTAAGGTCGTCACAAAGTAATAGTTACATGGTTTAGGAATCCTCCTATGATAGTTCAGTTCGAAGATGTTGATTTCATAAATTAACGGATGGCACCTAAACACCAGTTTACTCTCCCTTAAGTCGTGAGATAAAGGAATTCATTTTCAAATTAAAAAAGAAAGAGGAAAAGTAAAAGTACTAGTTTGTCTGAGTTAATATTAAAATACAAGTGTAAACTGTTACGATGTTACGTTTACATTTTTTGCAAGGTAAGTTTAAATAGTGGTAAGGGTCCCCCCTTCTCACTTTTTACCTTCAAAGCAATTGCAACCGAAATTTTCTAGAGCTGTGTTATAATTTTACTTCAAAAATTTGGTTTCAAGTACCGAGTTGTTATGTTTCACAATTAATTGTGTGATTTGCACCTCACTTTAACTTCCATTTCCTTGATTTTAACGGCCTACTAAGTATGCATGAATTGGCCGTTAAGAAAATGAGGTTTAGCGGCTAATTAAAGAGTTTTAATTCCATTCGATTCTCACAACTTCCAACAAAGATTTTCCCTTTATAGATACGTAAAACCACACACACGCGAATGAGTGATGAATGTTAACAAACTTACCCATCAAATGCGGTGCAATGTTAATATCAAAGCGAAAAGGCTGATCCAACGTAAAATTCTGGTATTTTGGACTATGAATCATTTGCAAACAGGATGAGTTACCCAGAAGCACTTCATTCAAGAACTGAATGTTCACTACTGGAAGCTTCCACTCTCTTGCTTTACAAAACTTCTGACCTTCAGACCTGAACAAAACGAATATGCAAGTTGAATTATGATCACGATCACATACCTGGTAATTATGCTTGGCAAGCAGGCATACAATGATAATGTTAAAAAAAATTATTTATGCCTTACCGACAAGCAATTAGTCCTTTATTAATTTTCGTAAGGTAAGGTGTAAAATCTGCTCCTAACAGCTTGATCATCTTTATTACACGCTCACGATCCTCGCCATCAAACCCAGTCATTGAAAACGGTTGTCCTTTCAAGGGAAGGTTATCTCTGCGAAACAGTTTAATATTTGCATGTTAGGAGATTTTCAGTGATGTGACAAGCAGTTAAAAATATACAAATGAAAAATACACATTGTATCAACATCTAGTTAACGCACTCATTGAATGATGTTGGAAGATGCATAGCGTAAAAGGGCGGTGCCATAACCTTCCGAGAGCACGTGTCACTAAGCCAGTGGAGTGTCACCAGTCTTTTTCCATCCCGGAGCACCTGTTGGAATTCCGGAAATTTTTGGTTGATACAAAGGACATGGGTGACCTTTGTGGGATTGTAATCGCTAGCAATTTCCCCTCCATTCAAAACAACAGAGCGACGCCAGTTTGGTGAATCCATGGGTTGAGCGGCCCAAAATACGCATCCAATTAGGAAGCCATTTGCAGGAGCTGTATGAAAGAGAAATGACATCAATTATATAAACTTTGTCAAGATAACCATGCACAATAGAAATACATTGGAATTTAGATGACTTGCCCTTGAAGCTTGGTTCATAGCCATAAAAAGGAGTGCGAGTTGGTGAGATGGCGACAGAAGTCGGGGATTGACTTAGGGACCCAGCACGAGCCGCCGCGGTTCCGTAACTGTTAACCTGATGAATTGTTTTACAGCTGTTAGTAAGGTTGGACAGAGTTCTCCTCTGATTGACAATATTCAAAGTTTGAGGCGACGGTTGTGTGACTGGGTGTTGAAGGGGTATTTGTTGTGAGGAGGAAACTGGGAGATTTTGTGAAGATGGACACATCGTGAGAGTCGTGGATGTTGGAGGAGTAACCATTGGGCTAGTAGTACTCGTCGTTGTGCTCGAGTCAATCCCTGTATTGTTCCCTTGTAGCCTATTGTTCAGCAAATTCGCCAAAGCTGTCTTTGTTTTGGAGTTTACCACTTGAACCTACCCATAGAGTTATTTATCAGTAATTTCAATGCAAATTTCCTATTTTTAACGACAAACTGCCTGGAGCCAAAGTTGGATTCTTTGACATTTCCAAAAAACAAAGATAACTAGTCAAAAGAAAACGATAAACCTAAACAACATCACTTTCTACAGAAACGTAGATGCAGGTGTGATTGGTTAGTTATCAACTTCAAAAAGAAAATTCAAACTCGATTAAAAATCTTAAAATAAATTGTTATAAAGCGTAGCATGCTTTAGTGAAAAAACTAATAATTCCTAAAACAAATAGCAACAATCAATCAACCATTATTCTAAAACATCCTTTTAACAGATAAATTAAATGACAAAATGATAATTATTAAATGATTTAATGCTTTCTTAATTATAAAAGAGGAATAAATCACGGCTGCTAACTTTGAAAATAACTCTAACATGTCACTACATTCATCATGCCAGCGTTAATGAAAAGAACAAAGTTTTTAAGTGAGAATATACTTTTTTTTAAAAAAAAGGGCAAAAAAGGCATTAATCAAATGCATTATTCAAAACCGTAGCCAATTAACANTTTAAAAAAAAGGCAAAAAGAGCATTAATCAAATGCATTATTCAAAACCGTAGCCAATTAACAAAACTTAAATGCACCCTTATGTCGAGTAAGACGAGAGACAGCTATAGAACGAAAATTTTCTCTTTTTTTAAATACGTTTTTTGGCGGGCGCGAATTTTCAGTTTCAATCATAACCAGTCAAAATTTAAGTTTTTTGCTTTTAAATTGTTGTGAGCATTAAAGAAAAGCAAAATAGGATCTAATTTTCATCAAGGATGAATGCAATAATAGAATATTAGATTATAAGCTTTGCAAAATTAAAATAATGAAATTGTACGTTTGAGAATCTAATCACGAATGACCAAAAATTCTAATCAATGGGTTGGCGTAAACTAGTGGCGGCCCCCTATTTTTTATTGCACCAATCGACTGGAAATCGTCTAAAACGTCTACATCCAAAATATTAGGTTCGGTTAGGTTGATAATATAGGCTTTATCAACCTAACCGAACCAATTCAATGACAAGTAAATACACAGCCACCAGATCAAAATGATGAAAAATCTCAGAAAATATGCGTTTTAGAGAAAAATTGTACTAGGCAAGAAATGATCAAGATAAAATTCGGAGTCGATTGACACCAATATATGTATGGGTTATAGGGGAACTAAAAATTTTTTTCGAAATTTCCATCCCTTGTAACTTTTGAACGAGAGCACGTAGGAATCTAATATTTTGGATGTGGACGTTTTAGAGAATTTCCAGTCGATTGTTGTAATAAAAAAATAGGGGCCACCACTTGTTTACTCCAACCAATCAATGCTGTTATGCTACTAATAAACTGTAAAACTAACATAACTACAAATGGCAAATATTTTTTCAAGTGAATACTAGTGCATTATTTGAGGGGAGCTGAACAATACTCATTTGTGTAAAGTATGAAAATTATGAATTTCAAACTAGGTACAATTTTAATTGAACATAATCTAAAATTTCAAGACGACAGCTATTGATAATTTTATAAAATGTGCCAAAATGCGTGAACATGACACTACTGCAACAGTAATTAGTTAATTGTCATTGTCATATTAGTTGAAACTTTAGAAATAGCAGCGTAATCATTCTGCATTTAATATATCTGCTCACTGCTGCTAATGTTGTAACTCTGATTTTTTTAACAGAAAATATGTTTTTAAATTTTAAGGGTGGATATTACATTACATTGAAGATTAGAGACATGCACAAGTTTAAATATTAAAATTAAAATAATTAGAAAATTGTACTTTGAATCTAACAAGCTGATTTTCTGGAGAAGTTTAACAAAATTAATTTTTTGAAAAATGATGAAGCTTAATAACAAACGATATTTTTGATGTTGCTAATGAAAATAATGCAGGGACTTTTTTAACTGAGCTGATTTTATAAATAAAAAATAACGTCAAAATGCAGATTAATTGATGGGTATAATACATGGTCAGGTAAGGCGGGTAGGTAGTAATACTGGTAATGCGAATAAAGTTAGAGCTACGAAAACGGGTTGATGTAAAATGTTTTTCAAGCAGTGAGTCACAACAGTCACACGCCGTTCCAAAAGCTTAGCTAAAAACGTACGAGCACGGTATATATTTTTTGTTAGGGTTTAGGTGTAAAGTATATAGGTACTACGTAAACAAGTAAAGTTGTCAATCAGTGAGTGAGTATATATATAGAATGAAGTGAAAAAAATTGGAATCAAGGAGAAAAACATTATATTTTGGGGGAGTGCAACGCAAGGTAAATTTTACAATAACAAAATTTAAACAATTAAAAATGTTAACGACTAAATGTAAGAAAGATAATTTGTTTTCACTCTGTCTTACGTATGGAGCAGCATTTGGGGTTCCGGGAGAACCTGGGGTTATTAAATTTCCAGGCTGTGCTCGAACGTTCCATACTTGTCCAGGACTGCGCTGTTGGGCATCTGGAGACTGCATTCTAGGGGGAAACTGCGTGGTTGACTGAGTAGGACTACCTAATCTCTGCGGAGGCGGAGTTCCAGGCATCCATTGACCTCCAGTTTGACTCGGTTGACTGGGTGACTGATGGGGTCCTTGAAGAATGGCAACCTTTTGCTGCTGTGCGGCTACGGGCTGGCCTTGCTGACCTGGAATGGGTTGTTGGTGCTGCTGTTGTTGTAAAATGATTTGATGTTGGGGAAATCTAGCTTGCTGCTGCGGAACACCACCCTGATGGACAACAACATGCTGAACGTTAACCATTCGCTGCTGCTGTTGTTGCTGGCCATGTTGAGCCACTTGAGGAGTAAATACTTGCTGCGTTCGTACAATTGTTCCGGATGGTTGTGGCTGTGGTCCGGGAATACCGGGATGGGTTGGTGACCTTGTCTGCATCGGTTGGACAGGGCTGGGAGGAGGAAACTTTTGCGTCGGTGATTGAGCTCTGGTATTGAGCATCTTTTGTTGATTTTGTTGCTGAGCTAGAAGTTGGTTTTGCATCAACATTTGTGGTTGTTGCTGCTGGTTGGAAGTACCTGCTACTCCAGGCGAGCCAGGAATTTGACCAGGTTGGACACCCTGTGGTAACTGCGGACTTCCTGACTGGGAAAGTGGAGATGGGGTTGGGGGCGGTACCAATGCCGGGCTGCCTTGCTGGGGTTGCATTCCCATTGATTTGTCACCACCTGGAGACTGAGCGGCCTGTGGAACACCCTGTTGAACAAGTATTGTTTGTTGCTGTTGTGGCTGTCCCACAATGTGTTGAGGACTTCCTGGGATGCCTTGTTGAGGTTGGCCCATTGTTTGTCCTTGCTGTTGATTCTGCATTGCAGCGTTTTGCTGATTGAGTTGCTGCTGCCTAAGCATCATTTCCTTCCGCAGTTGTTCTTCACGGTGTCGCTGGGCCAACTTTTGGAGCAACAATTGACGCTGTTGGGCATCCATTTGGGTCCATTTGGCTTTAATATTTGGATCCATATGAATCTGACGGTATATTTCCATTTGCTGCAATTGTGTCCACTGATGAACTCCAGCAGGTCGAGGTTGACCAGGATGGGGAATAGGTCCTCTCTGACCTACCTGCTGAGGTTGCTGATTAGGAAGCGATCCTGGTTTGCCAGGGTGCCGTTGTTGTGTTAACGGTCGTGGTGGAGGTGGATTCATTTGTGAATACTGTTGTCCTTGATGTATTACCACATTATAGTGTTGCGTGCCTTGCTGTACTTGTTGGCCGGATGGAGGTCCAATTTCCAAGAATTTATTTGCATTCGCAATTTGCTGTGGAGACAAAATTGGTTGAATTTGGGACATTGGGTTAGACATGGTTTGACTATGAGATGTGGGAGGGTGGCCACCAGGTTGACCGCCTTGCATAACCTGTATTGTATGGCCAACTTGTTGAGATTGTTGCTGCTGCATTTGCATCATCCCTTGCGGTCTTTGTTGTTGTTGCTGCTGTTGTTGTTGAAGAGAATGATACAACTGTCCTTGCGGTTTAATGGCTTGGGAAATGCCTCCCTGTTGTTGCTGTGGATGAGGCTGTTGTTGACGAAATATTTGCTGTTGATTTGGTATTGAAATGTTTGTCGTTCCTGGAGCATTCTGCTGTTGTTGATACTGTTGGTTTTGGGGAACGCCCATCACAACTTGAAGGCGATTTTGAGGCTGAATCAAAAACTGAACAGGCTGCTGTTGTTGCTGGCCTGGTTGGGGTGGTGGTCTCATGTTTCCTTGCGTCTGCATAATTTGTTGATGTTGAGGCGACTGAGGGTGTAGTTGTTGAGGTGGAGTTTTTGAAGGGACTGGAGAAATAAATTGTTGCTGTTGTTGCTGCTGCTGCTGCTGAAGCAATTGCTGATTTTGTTGCTGGTTTTGGATTTGATATGCTTGTTGCTGCTGTAAACCTTGAAGAGGTGAAATTCCCAGTTGAATACCTGACTGCTGATTAATTGACATTGATTGCTGTATATGCATGGACTGTGATGACTGTCCTTGCACAGTTTGCATCGGCTGTGTAGTTGGTAGTGGGGACTTTTGTGGTTGGAGCACTTGTTGATGCTGGGGTTGTAGTGATTGTTGCTGTTGATTAGAAAGATTTGGTTGCATATGTTGCATATTATGCTGCTGCTGCTGTTGTTGTTGAATTTGCAGTTGATGATGTTGCTGTTGCTGCATCAACTGTTGTTGCTGATTATGCTGGCTAAACTGCATTCCAGAAATTTGTACCCCCTGGTGACCCTGACCCATCTGAACTTGGCCAACTTGAGCTTGCATTTGCTGCTGCATGTGCATTGGATGACCTTGCTGAGATGGAGGTCGCTGAATTTGCATAACTTGCTGTGGCTGCTGCTGAAGGATTTGATGTCCTTGTTGCATACCAGGTTGGTTTTGGGGGTGGCCTAATGAGGTATGCTGGCCACTGTGTTGTTGCTGTAAATGCTGCAGTTGCTGAGATTGGTGCTGCATCACAGAGTGTTGAATTTGTTGAAGTTGATTTTGCAGAACAGACTGCTGCTGACTGAGGCTGACCAACCACTTGATGCTGTTGCAAATGGAGTTGTATATTACTTTGCTGAGGGTGGGATGAGATCACCTGAACTTGGGTAGGGAGGGATTGAGGGGGTTGATTTTGTTGGGACAGTGCAGTCTGCAGCTGTGTAGACTGCTGGATCTGTAGTTGATGTTGCTGCTGCTGCTGAATATGCAGTTGACCTTGCAGTTGCTGATGCAACTGACTGGGGTGATGCATCTGCATTTGTTGCTGTGATTGAAGTTGCTGCTGCAACTGAATTGAATGTTGTTGTGGCTGTGAATGTCTGAACTTGTGGCTGCTGCTGCTGTTGTTGAGTTACAATTATCTGATTCGGATGCTGTTGCTGCTGTGGTGGCTGCCCTTGCCCTTGGATTTGGCTGGGAATTTGTTGTTGAAGTCCTGTGATTTGGTGCTGTTGTGGAGCATTAGGAATTTGATTTGCCTGTGCCTGTTGGGATGACACTTGGTTCTGATTAGCCTGCTGCTGCTGTTGGATATGAGCTTGCTGCAACGCCATTTGCAGTTGATTTGATTGTATGTTGCTGTTGTTGTTGCTGCTGCTGTTGTTGTTGTTGTTGTTGCTGCTGTTGTTGTTGCTGCTGCTGTTGTTGTTGTTGTTGATGTTGTTGCTGCTGCTGATGTTGTTGTTGCTGGACAGGCTGCTGCTGTTGTTGCTGGACAGGCTGTTGTTGTTGTTGTTGTTGATGGACAGGCTGCTGCTGTTGTTGTTGTTGGACAGGCTGCTGTTGTTGTTGCTGGACAGGCTGTTGTTGTTGTTGCTGCTGCTGCACTTGGGGTTGATTTAGTTGTTGTTGCTGTATTGAAGGCGCCTGGTTCGGCTGTTGCTGTGTTGAAGACCCCTGGTTATGCTGTTGTTGGAATAGGGGGTAACTGGGTCGGTTGTTGCATAGAAGGAAGTGGTTTTTGAGGTTGTGGTGGTGCTGTTGGTTGCTGAGGTGTGAGTTTTGCTGCTTGTGACGGCTGAGTGACTGGGGGTGGGGGTGGTTGAGTAGAAGGGGGAGGTGGAATATTTGTCTTTGACTTTTGAGCTTGCTGCTGTGGCGTATTAACTAATAAGGGCCTGTGTGCCCTTACGTTAGTGGTTCCAGCTTGTTTTTGCTGAACTAAAATTTGATGAGACTGTTGACGTATTGCAACACCACGACCTCGAGGACCATTAGCTTGCTGATTTCCAGATAGTTGAACTTGTAATATGGTTTGGGACTGCGTTCTTACTACACTGGTACTTGTTGCAACTTGAGTCACTTTAATTGCTTGTCTAGACTGAGCCATTGATGATGTCTTGGTTTGCGTGGTCAGGGTTTCTGATTTGGGAATTTGAATGGTCTTAAGTAAAGGAGGTTGAGTTTCTTTACCTTCTGAATTGGTTAAAAGCTGTGGATGATATTTGCCTTCGTCTAGAATGGAATTTGATTTTATACAATCCGTCACCCAATCACAACACACCACTTTTATCCCCAGTTCCTTTGATTTCTCATACTTTTTCGAATTGGTTTGATTGGTAACTAAATGAGTAGTGGTTGTGGTTAAATCATCCTGGTAATGACCGCCATAATAAGTTATGTTTGCCCATAGATTTTTGAAATCGTTAGATCTTATTTTAGAGGAAGTTATTTTGAGATTGTAGAATAGTCTTTTTGTTTGCCCTTCAAATCCATGAATCCTATAATATAAAAAGGGCATATTACAAAAATTCTCAAATCTCTAGAATTAACAATAATAAATTGATTGAAATGCCCACTCACGGAAGTTGTTTGCCGGCTTTTGCTGAAAACACCACCCATCTTGGCTGAATCACCGGGACCTCAAAAACCTCCTCCGCCTCCTGTAATCTCATTCCGTTTGCTCCGTCACCGGCGAACACATGAGTAGCATTAAGGCCTGCAAAGCTCACCTGCTTTGCACCTCCATTATCCAACAACTTGGTTATCTAAAAACATAAATAAATAAATAAAACAATAGTTTTGTATCCATGCTTCCCACTTTCAACAGTTCTAAAAAATTTAAAATTAGTGACGCTCCACATTTAAATTATCTACCACAATCACTTACCTTAGAATCAACAGTACCCTCAACACGGTACTTGACATCCCCAAAAATCTTTGGTGGGTTATCCACCAGAGACTGCTCCAATATGAAAGGAACCTTCTCCATGACGACGCTTAACTGTAAAATTAACCGGAAATCCACCGGATTACAACAAAACCTATCATCACATTTCCTGCTCCAGCTCCGTAGCAACTAATAACCACTACCATAACAAGACAACAGCAACAGCAATTTTTTAAATGTGTAAAAAGTACTGTTTATTTTACTAGAAATTGATAAGCAAAAAGAGGAAGGAAGATAACCGGAAATATCCCCCATAGAAACAATGACACAGCACAAACACCAGAAACCAACACTAAACCCCAATAACCTTATCATATCACTTCTCCTTTTACTAATGACGATGATGGCTACCTAATTGGCTGACCAGCAAGTAGGCCAGGCCACAGCCCAATTTTGCGGGCCTTTGTTCCTCCACTTTGTCAAAGAACTGGATCCGACTGTAGCAGTACGCCTCCTCAGTAAAGGTTTTTTCCTCCCAACTAATCTAAATTTAGTAGTAGTAATACTGATAAACTCAATAACTTTATTCCTCCCCTTCAATCTGCAACCAAGATAAGCACTTAAATTAGGATAATTGCCTACTAGTTTTGACAGTGCACAACAACAACACAGGATGTTATCCATTCCAATCTTGTTATGGCCATTCCTCCAGCAGCTCCAGTTAGTGTACTTTTCAAAGAGACAAAAATGGAACATCAAAAACAAAAACAGTATTTGAAATCGAGAAAAATTTCCCGCAACAAGAAACTTGCTCAGTGGCGTACTGAGTACTGTGTGTTGAGATGCACATAAAACAGTGAAAAAACACTCTCTCTGCCGTCTCGGCTGACCCAGCCTTTTTCTAAAAGCACCCAACTTTGTTGTGTCTGTAGTCTGTGTCACAGACAGACGACACAGAAGAACTTGTTCATGTGAGCAAGTTCACAAATTCAGTTCAGTTTCAGTTGATGTCTGATTGATGTGGAATAATGTGGATGTCATTCACATTCATGATTCAAGGTAATTATAGGTATTTAGACATAATTTTTTATTAGAAAAAATGCAAGCAATTCAATGGATGGTAGAGTCGGAATCGGAATGAAAAACAATTTGACATTTCCCTCTCATCATCAATTTTAGGATTTATTTAGCTTATCTTTAAAATTGTTTTTGGTACATTTTTTAGATAACCATTTTATTGTTGTAGAATTTAACGACATTTATTTATACCATTTATTAAAGAAATAATTGCGGCCTGAATTAATTTATAATATAATATTTTATGTAAAGCATAGTTATTTTGCACCAACAACAATTAGATTTCTTCGTTAAATATATTCGTAAAATAATAATATATATGTGTAACTACATAAAGTAAATTCATGATTTCAATTTACAGTAATTAAATAGAAAAACTTGTACATAAAACAGATATATAAGAACAAATGAGATAATAAAATATTTCTGCTGTTGTTTGATACACAGATAAACCCTAACCTAACCTATTGATATTTTTCTAGGTATTTTTTGGTAAACAATTAAACAATTAATATACCAGTATGCCTAAAAATGTTGATTTAAATATATTGATAAAATATATATGTTTGTTTGTGTACTATATTTTTTAAAAATTTTAAACACATTGTTTTCAAGAAGACTTAGATTTATCGTTCACAGCACAGTTACAGTCACAGAGATTAAAGAAACGACTTGTCAGCTTTTATAATTTTGCTATAAAGTTTTAACATTTTTTAATACTATTACAGGTTTGAGAAAGTTTTTTTCCTGGTTCGGATGACTTGAAGAATTTAAAGACAATCATAGATATTTTTTAAATATAAAGACATCTTCTACATCTGTTTTTACTATAATGAGACACATTAGTGTGACAATGTACTTGCAAGAAATGGAAACCGAACTTTACGCTTGATTTTTATTTAAGTAACTGACTTTGAAATTTTAAAGGCATGACACGACACGGGTAATACAGCAAAATGACACATGTATGGTCTAAGCTTCGAAATTGACCAACCTTAAAAGGTATTTTTAATTGCATTAAACACACAGAACATCTTAAAATACGAAATAGAAGAATTCAGTTTCAAAAGCTTAAATCGAGATTGCTTAATCACACACAAGTCAAAGATTTGTCATAGCAAATGTGCACTTTTTATACAAGTCGTTTATTTTAAATAATAGGAACAATAACACATTTTTCTTTTTAACAGGTAACAATAAAAGTGATTTTCAGACAAGTAAAATGCTTGAAAAAGGTACTCAGATAATTTCATGCATGTTCTAGTTCTAGTATCGTCATATTCATCACCATCTTCATCATCATATAACATTTTGTTGGAAATCCCAGCTTGGAATTGGAAACACATGCCTCTATTATTCCTTAGTAATAATTATTATAGAATATAGAAAATATATAACTGGATGGAAGGCTTATAGATATGATCTGCAAGTACTTTTTTACAACTCATCTTATTACCATCAAATGATTTTAAACTATTTCAACTAAAAATCAGCAAACGTGAAAGCCATAGGTAAATAACATTAAAGTGCATTCACACAATTATTTAGCTAAGCTAGACTTGAAACTATACATTTTCGTTTAAATGCACATTTTTTTATAATTTAGACTACACTCACCAAACTTGTGTATGTAACTTACAAAAATTTGTATAATAAAATAAAATAATGATTGTCCCTTTACTTGTTTTCGATGAGGGTTTGCAGCTGAAGGACTAAACTCCTTGCAATTTGTAAAATAGCCTTGGCTTCGTGTCTCTCTGCCATTTCTAGAAAAAAGTAAGCAAAAAGTATGTAAATTTACAGAAATGTTCGTTGTGGGTAATTAAAGAGGTTTTAGAGAGAAAAAAATCCGGGGACACTTACCGTTGAAAAATTTAATGATATCAGTAAAGTCCATCGAGTTTGCCAAAATAATATCCCGATAATACGCTAGTAGTGCCAGGGCAAGGAATAGCCCGTAGTCAGCAGAGGCGACGTGCCGAGCAGCCCATATTGTCTCCCATACAAGGAACACATCGTCATATGAAAACTCTACCAGAGACATAATATTTAATTGAGGGGAAATCGACACTGCTAAAATTATCAAAATGCATTAAAATGTTTTAATGCGTAAGCACTTGTCATTTCCATTTACTAACCTCGTTTAAAGTCAAGAAGAAACCATCGGTAGCAAAAGTAAAAGTGCGTGTAATCTCCATTTTGACGGATCAGTGCAAACAAATCATGATCAAGCACCTGGAGCAACGACCTCATATTTGCAAAATGCGCATCCATAGCACCACCACCACTGGGAAAGTTGGCAGACATTTTCTCCATCAAGTTTCGAAAGCAGCCATATGCAATGGCTTCATCATCAAGGATTACCAACAAAGGTGCAGCGAGATCACACATTCCTTGAACATAACCCATTTCCATGTGTTCCCACACATACCTGGTGAAAATTAATACCATGCATGTTGCTCAACCGTTGTTGATTGCCGTCAGCATTTTATGGAAAACAAAACAAAACTTACGTGCACATAACGTTGCGCAATTTATCCAAGTTCTTTTCCGTGAAGTACCAATGATTTCTGTCGCACCTTTTTACATCTTTATCAATTCTATGAATATTTAACCCGA